>JAMBLF010001123.1:0-135412 GCA_030578115.1 Leucoptera coffeella
GTCATCATTACCCAAACGATTTGACCAATGAGACGTGACAACGAATGTCTGCGATTGGTCAATGTGAATTGTTTTCTCATTTACTAACGTCTCATTGGTCAGTTTAACGTCTATATATCATGACGTCACTATTTACTTAACGCGAATAGACTATAGTGGAGTAGGGTTTGCTAATCTATACTAATATTATATAGCTGAAGAGTTTGTTCGTTTGAACGCGCTAATCTTAGGAATTACTGGTTCGAATTCAAAAATTCTTTTTATGTTACTCGTAGATAGACCATTTATTGAGGAAGGCTTTAGGCTATATAACATCACCCTGCTACTAATAGGAGCGAAGAATACAATATCAAATTGTAATTACAGTGCCATCTGTGTTCTGTTTCATGTATTGAGAAATAAAAATGTGGCATATTATTTGATATTGCTTGAAACCTACCCCAACAGGTAATAGTTACTGCTTGTGTTTAAATATGTATACGGGTTTGATCGTTCACGTTTTGTAATGGAGCCAGAAGCTTGCAGATTTATATTGAAATGGAATGAAAATGTTTTTGTTCAACATGAGGAACGTAAACTCACTTGTTTTATAAAAAAAAAAATATTTATAAAAAATATGTCATTAACATAAACTAATTCTTAAAATAAATCAAATTACATTAATATTCCTGATTCCTGATCCTGATTGTATCGATATCGAAAATTGGTGACATATTGCTAGCCCACCTGTGAATTGATATTATTATCCCTAGTCTCTTAAGCACCTACAAGCACATGCTGGTATTAACGGCAGCAGAGTAGCATTCTATTCATGTTCTAACTAGCATAGTACTTTTAGATAATTATCGAGATGTTTTATATACACTGGTTCTTCCTTCAGTTTATAAAGAACATTGAGGCGCTGTATCTTAGCCTACTCTTATATTAGTTAGACATATAACTATAGTATATTCGCTTTAAGAAAATAGTGACGTCATCAAGGTCTCCATGATTTAACCAATGAGATTTTATAGAGGTTGTCTGTTATTGGTCAATGTGACTTCTTTTCTCATTTACTCACGTCTCATTGCTCAGTTTGACCTCTGATTATCATGACGTCACTATTTACTTAACGCGAATAGACTATAGTTCAATGTACTTTAAAGGTGAAGTACTAACAACCCTTCTGTTCTTGCAGCATCAGCCTAAACCTCCATGGTACGCTGGTGTGCTGTATATCGGACAAGGGCACTCTCCACGCTTGGGCAGACGGCGTCCACATAGGAGCCGGATCGATAACGCCCGATACCAAGGCTGTGTGCGCGATCATCGATAACTACACGAGCATAGGTAAGTGGATGAAATTAAATGAAAATCTTTTTATTCAATATAAGGATTATAAAATCACTTATTGAAAGTAAAAAAAATACATTTTTTATAGAAAAATATGTCATTAATATACACTAATTATTAAAATAAATTAAATTAATAAAACTAATGGCACTTCGTAAAGAAAAATCTCTGCACAGAAGAAGTGCCAAGAAACTCTGCAGACAATGTGTACCTACATTAAACTTAATAATATAATAATATAACATATTGCAATGTGACATGTCGTCAGTTATTTTACAACACTGCTAATATGCTGTTTAAAAAGTTTACATCAGTTTTAGTACGTTGATTAATTTTCGAAATAAAACGTTCGCTTCAATTACATATCATTTATTTTATGTCAGGACATCAAAAAGGTACGATGTAATATGTTACCAAGGATCCAAGTCTACTTATGCGTTTTAGCACAATGGTAATAGTGTGAAGTTTGTAGTGGATCAGTGTCAAACCTCACCTCTGATGACTGCAAAAGTGTCAAATTTCGCATTGAAAATGACCCGAACTCGAAAAACTTCACACTGTTACTGTAGTGATATTGAAATGATATTTTGCAAAAACTTGGACTTGGGGCCCAAGGAATCAGGCTCCTACCTTATGGTTATTTTAAATAACAAAACACTTACAGATATATCACTTTTTGTTACAGTCGTGTGCGAGGATGGTACTTTCCATAGGTTCGCCTATTCGAGGGAACAGGCAGGCGTATGTCTGCGTACCTACTTCGAGAACTTCATACAGGTAACTGTTGATTTACATAGCTCTAGTCTAAGTGTGAATTGTTTAAAATTCATAGTATAAATGTAAAATTCAGTCGCCTATGGTTCATCAACAAAGTCAGCAGCTCAGTGAAAGTTGAAAATAGACATAATTATTTTCGGCTGAATATTTAGTCAGTTGTGATGCCAAATTAGCAAAATATGTTTGCTTTGGGATTATATTTGGATCCTCAACTGGAACAAAACGAAGAACAAGGAAGAGAAGAATTGATGCATCGATTTCGTTTTTCTTCGGTTGTAGCGGCTGGCGGCGTTGGTGTAACCATGGCGATGGAATAACAAGAAGTTCAAACGCCTTAGCATCAGTGTTTGTACTTCAGCCGACATAACCTTAGTGGTGAAAATGGCTTTTTAAAGAATAAAAAAAATAATAATGTAAAATTGTTCGAAATTCCGAATATTTAGATTTTCTTCTCACTAATAGATTCCATTTATCCCTAGTCGCCCCCTACCATATGCCGGGAAGAATGGCAGCTAGTTAACATTGTTTTTACGTCCCTGCTAGCATAAGACATGTCATCGCAATCCCCAGATATTATATATCCAAAGTTCTGTCCACCCCGAAAGGGATTTAAGGACGTGAATGTATATGTATGATTCTACTCACTAATCGTATAATTTCATATCTCTTTGGTAATTTATTCACGAACTTTTATTCCTTCTGGGGTTGACAGAACGTCGGATGTACTTTTTGGCATGCACATTGGGGTTGTGATATCATTGTGTAACTTTAGTGACGGAAATAACCTATACCCTAGTCCCTTAATCGTCCTAATGAATTAGTTTAACAATAATATAATATTGTAGGACACTATTACAGCAATTGAACTAACCCCGAGCTAAGTACATTTAAGACACGTGTTAAAGATCTACTTGAGTCAATGTATATTTAATAAATATATACTTATTATAGATAGATAAAAACATATATAATCCACTACCAGACTGGAAAGCAGAAGAAAAGCGTAGTTCTTAACTCTGCATCCACGGGAGTAATCAATAATAGTAATTTAGATTAACACAACTCATATTTAAATTTATTTTCTTTACAGACAAGCGAGGATGATAAAATATTCGGATAAATGAACCAATGTGAATATTTGAAGGTTTTTGACGTACTAAAGTGAGAATGAACAAAATTTTAGTGAATAAAGTGATTATAAAATACAATTTCATAGTGATAAACAATGTGTATCTACAGCGGCCTTAATCTACTATATATTTTAGGCACAATATTAGTTCAGTAGTGATACAATTGTACTACAGTGGTAGTCATTTGACACTTTTGGTACTCCAAAAAAAACGGTTAGGTACAAAAAAGCTACTCCATTAATAAATTTATTAACGATTTATTAATGGTGTTAGTTCAATAGCATTATTTTTGGTTGTCCACTATTATTTTGACAGCTTTGTCTATGCTCAGTCGTAAGCGAGTGTGCTATTGAGTTGCCACTGACGCACTATCGAGGTACAACTGTGATAGATCGAAATTTTAGCAGACTCCCACATTTACAGCAGAGACGCAGTAGCTACGCAGTTGTATCGCCGTCATAGTTACTTAGTAGACTAAGGCCCCTGGTTTTAACATTTCTATTATGTATGCGATCTCAGACTGTATTCAAAAGTGAAAATATTAATTGGACATCACTGTTATTAATTAATTATAATCACAAGTCAACCGTGTATAAGGACCATGATTTAGTATTAGTATGTTTCTAAAATAAGTGTAGAATCAAAAATCATTGAAGTGAAAGATTAAACTCAAGAGATAACTTGCAATAAAACCAAAATAGATATGTGACTTAAGCTAATTTGACTTTTATCTACTGATATATAAATATCATATTAATTTGAGTTCATTTATTTTATTATGCTTTCAATGTTCACCCATATTATGTTATTGTGGTGTAGGGTACATAATAGATATAATACAAAGTCCTAATTGATTTGCAAAAGCTATAATTGTTACCTTTTACTTAAATTTTATGTACAAACAAAATTCTTCTCAAGAGTGTACGTAGCGTGAAGAACAGAAGAGCGTGTATGAGAAGGTTAATGGGTGTGAGTGAAGCAAGAGAGATTTGTCAGTATCGTTCCAGGTGGCGATCGATAGTCTCTGACTATCCCCTTAGGGACGTAAAGGCGTGAATATATGTAAATGACAACTTTGACTCAGGAATTTTCGTAAATAATTTAGTTACCATGGCAACAGATTTTGTTTAGATGATTCTAATCTCTTGTAAAATTGTTGTTTGATTATTAGTTTTAAAATGAATACTATATAATTCAAGAAATTGTAAGCTTTATATTACTATCGGTTATGGTAAGGTTCTGTACCATTTTAACTATGGATGACATTAAAAATGATTTTGCATGTTTAAATAGATATATTACATCCAATGTTTCATACATTAAAATATGATGACATTTAGTTATGTAAACACATAATATTACTCTTTGTTTATAGGATTTTTAAGCTACTATTTTAAGTCAGTTCGGGGGCCCAAGTCTACTAATGTGTTTTAACAAAATCGTAGTTCAATATCACTTCGATAATGGTGTCAAGTTGTTAATGGATTTGCAAGTGTCAGATTTCACCTTAAATATGGCGAAATTTGACATTTTTGACATTCCACTAACAAATACGATTTGACAAAAAGCATCAGTGGACTTGGGACCATGGTTCTGTGTGATTTTCTTATAATTATTTAGTGTATTTTGATTGGATTTTTTAATTGCATATCGTCGTTGCGCCTGGAAGAACCGATAAAGACAAAATCGTATTTTGATAAAAGACAAGAAACTGTTTGTTACGGAATTTAGGTCGCAGATTTTTGTTTGAACGATACATAGCGGAAAAAGCTATGTTCGTATTCTTTTTAAATATGACAAAACGGGTTTCATAGGCATAACGGGCGTAGCGAGAAAGCTTTCATTGTGACAAAGATCGTTTTTCCTAAAGTAATGTTTATCGGTTTTTCCAAGGGCAACGACGATATTAGAAACATATGAATTGGGTAATTATGTAAATATCAATCATTTTGTACCAATATGTTAGTGATTTAGTATATAAGGGTTGACTGATTTTAGGATATTTTTATATTTAGAATACATATTTTTGGACGTGAGCGGGTATTAGATATAAATGGTTAATGAAAATGCAAGCTTGTAAATATTATGGAAAATATGATTAAGCTTTTTTTAAATCGTTTATTTTGTTTAGGTACCCTTTTAGAAAATTCCTAGTTATTTTTTATACCTTAAGCGGATTACATCTAAATCATGGATAATTGTAAAACTTATTTTAATATAGCATTTTAGCCTTTCATTTATTCATCCTACAACACAACTTATGCCATCAGTGATGTGACGTATGTAGCTAGTCAACCTCAAGTTCAAAACTGGTCATAGACTGTGACTATAAAAATAGTTGGTTTCCTCCCATAATAAATAAAACCAAAGATTTACCAAGAAGTATTCCAGATTGGAACCTATACCTTTAGGTATTGTAAAAGGTTCTTGTACAATGAAAACAACTAACAAGAGAAAAACCTTTTGACATAAAATACAATTTATTTTCCAAATATATTTAACCAAATTTAATTATTTGCACTTAATGTCTTTTATGTTGGCCCCGCGCACTGAATGGGAGAAGTAAAGTAAAGTCCTTTGCGTAGATCGCCGTCACCAGGGGCTCTGAATTAGCCCTGGCCTTCGCCGTCACCAGGGGCTCTGAATTAGCCCTGGCCTCTATCTCTCCGCTGGCGAGACACCTAACTGTGTCTTGGCTGGCACTGCATCCTTTTCACTGATAGTCGTCCACTTCTCCCTTCGGGTATTCCTCGAAGTCGGAATCACTCGCTCCAATATATGCGGGAAGACACAACACAGTATTAGTTTATAAGAATACTAAATAATTCACCCGCGCAATGCGGACGACTTTTCCGTTGGGCAGAGCCCCAAGAAAGACCCCGATTTCTCTTCTCTTCGTCCCATGAAGCTTTTGTCCTAATCTAAATCAGAATCCTGTTTTTCTTTATCTTTTGACACTCAAGATCAACAAACAGGTCGAACTAATCCTCTATGGCTACATGGTAGCAAAATAAGAAAATACTCTATGGCATCATAGTAGCAAAATAACATAACATTACATATATCCCCGTTGGCCAGGGAAAAAAAAAATGTAACAATTAAAACATTTTTTTTTTTTAAAAGAAAAATAACATTGCTAAATAACTTAATTGGCAAGGTTCCCATAGGTATAGTACTGATACCTGTATAATTGATATTAAATTTATGAAAAGAGGAAATCGCAATAAAAATGATGAATGAATATATATATATTTCGTATATTATTGCAATTAAAATTTCTCACCAGGGGTCAAATCAATCAATTTGATTATTATTATTACTTCATTAAAATTTTTTTCCAAAATTTTCTAAATTTGTTAATATAATGTAATTTAACATATATAAGGAAAAATTTATCAAATTCATATTTTAATTTTTTAAAAACATAAAAATTTTGTAAATTCTCTAAAAGTTTTCTATTGTCTTTCCGAGGGATAAATTTGAACGTTCTAATTTGTTTTCATGTTTTGAAATCTTTTATGTGCCATTTAGCGTGTGAACCATTTGGATCTCTAAGAATATAAATGAGGGGAGATATTTTTTTCACAATTATACATTTTACATATCTAGGAGCTAATTTAGCAGAATAGTACTTCCCAGCGTTACTATTTACGTAGTTTTTACGCCAAACTGTATCCCCTGCTGAAAAATCTTTGCCTTTTCGTTTTTCATTATAATAATTTGAGTTAATTTCGTGCGTTTTTTTTATATTCTGTTGTACAATAGGAAATATTGTAGAAATGCGAACAGAGGTATCTATATATTCCGTTCTAGGGGTAAAAATTATATCATCTATCTCTGATTCTGTATAAGCAGAACCGCAAGAAATTAATTCACGACCGTAAACTAAAAAGGATGGAGTAAACTTGGTAGTAGAGTTTACGGCATTATTAATTGAAAATTGGATTCTAGGTAGGTATAAATCCCAAGTTCTGTGGTCGTCCTTTACCAAAGATGCTAATGCGGTTATGATTGACCGGTTATATCTTTCTGTTGGATTAACTTGAGGACAATAAAATGGCGATGAAAACAAATTTGGAATCTTATATTTTTTTAAGAAATTTTTGAATTCGCGAGATTGAAACTGTTTACCATTATCCATGATAATGGTTTGTGGGATTCCATGAACTAAAAATACTGCATTTTCTAACATATTGATAACATTACGAGATGTAGCTTTTTTGAGAGGTAAAATTATGGAATATTTTGTAAACAGACAATTAACTACTAGGATGTATTGGTTACGTTTCTTAGTCATTGGAAATGGTCCCATGATGTCTGTCGAAATTGTTTGAAAAGGACGTGAGCAAAACTTTGGTTTGCCCATTAAACCATAAGGTGCATGGTTTGAGTGTTTATACGTTAAGCAGTTTTCACAACTTGACACATAGTTTGTAATTTGACGGAATAAGCTTGGCCAGTAATATTGTAATGATATTTTTTTGAATGTCTTAAATATGCCTAAATGTGGTTCTTCATTTGAGCCGTGATATTTTGATATTATATTTAATCTTTCTTCGGGTTTTGGAACTATTTTCCAAGAAAAGTCAGCATTAATATTAAAAGGATCTTTCATATAACGCAAAAGAGTGTTATCTTTGATTATATAATCTGTAAATTGATTAGGGTTATTTTGACAACCATCAATTATTTTATTATATAAAGCCGTTTCTTGCGAAATTTGATTGGGTGATTGAATAGCAATCGGAGCAATAACTACGTTATCATCTTTAAACCGTGATAATAAATCGGGAACAACATTTTCTTTACCTTTTTTAGTTTTTAGTATAAAATTAAAACAAGAAAGACGTACTGTCCACCTAGCTAAACGACCTGTAGGATTAGATAATTTTAAAAACCAATTTAACGCAGCATGGTCTGTATAAAGAGTAAAACATTTACCATTGTCAAGATAGCATTTCCAATATTCAAGAGCTGATATAACAGCTAAAGTCTCACGCTCAGTAGTTGAAAAATTACGTTCGTTATTATTTAATGATCTGCTCATATAAGCAATGACGTGTTCTTTGTCGTTTTTTGTCTGTGTTAACATAGCCCCGATGCCGTGGCTTGAGGCATCTGTATGTACTGAAAAAGGTAAGTCGAAATCTGGACAAGCTAAAATTGGACTAGAAATCAAGAGTTTTTTTAGATGTATGAAAGCTCTATTCTCAGGTTCATTCCATTCGAATTTAATTGACTTTTTAACAGAAGTCAGTTTGTTCAAAGGTGCGGCAATCGTACTAAAATTAGGGATAAATTTCCTGAAATAACTACATGTTCCCAAAAATCGTCTAATTTCCTTTTTGTTCGTAGGAATAGGAAATTCTTTAATCGATTTTATTTTATCAGGGTCTGGTCTTAAACCGTATTGATCGACAAGGTAACCTAGATACTTAAGTTCCTTACGAAAGAATGAACATTTTTCAAAGTTTATTGTTAGATTTGCGTTTTTTAATTTTTCGAAAACTCTAGAAAGTAGATCTACGTGCTCCTGAAATGTTTCGCTGACCACAATTATGTCATCAAGATAGCAAAACACTCTGTTTTCAAATTCTGGACCAAATAATCTATCCGATAATCGTTGCTGCGTTATTCCGGCATTACAGACGCCGAAAGGGGTGACTTTGAAACGAAACAAACCTCTACCGGGTGAATAAAATGCAGTTTTGTCCTTACTTTCTTCATTGGCTAATTCAATCTGCCAAAAAGCTTTCGATAAATCAACGCTAGATAAAAATCTCGCATTATTAAGTCTGTCTAGAATATCGGAAATAAGGGGTAAGTTATAAGAATCTTTTCTGGTAATTGAATTGAGTTTTCGGCTATCCAGGCAAAAACGCCACTCTCCGTTTTTCTTTGGAGTAATAAGGACTGGTGAGAGCCAAGGACTATCGCATGCCTCAATAACGTCTAGTTCTAACATCTTATCAATTTCTCCTATCAATGCTTTCTGTTTTTCTGGTGATAATCTATAGGTTTTTTGTTTAATAGGCAAAGAATCACCGGTATCGATATTATGTGTAATTAGAGTAGTCCTACCAATTCTACCTAGTTTTTCGAATGAAATATCGTAAAATTTGTCAATGATATTTTTACCAATCAACTTTTGGTCGTTATTTAATTCATTGAAGTGTAAAATGTGTTTTTCTTCAATTAGATTACAGAAATCTTTGTTTAAATCTAATTTTTGATTCAAAACACGAGGTAGTAGTTTAAAACTTTTCCAGAAATCTATTCCTAAAATAAGGGACGTAGAAATTCCGGGAATGGCAAAAGTTCTAATAATATTAGTTTCATTATTAAAACAAAAAGGTAAGTCAAAGTAACCGATCGATTCAATATTATGATCACTCGCTGTTTTAACTGAAATATGAGACTTAGTTAAGGTAAAACCGAGATTTATTATATCTTTATACGCATTTTTTCCCAAGATTGATATTGAGCTTCCGCTATCTAAAAGTCCTGACAAAAAGGCGTCTTTCAGACAGACTTTGATAAAAGGTCTAGAAGATTCGGCTTCAGAACTATATAGGGTTGAAATCTTATAAAAGTTAAAATAATTTCTTAACACGTTTAACCAACTTTCGAAATCTTTAGAATCGAAGTGATTCGTCTTAACTAAGTCTCTCTTTAGTTTTTTTTGACAATTAGGACAGTTTGTTAATTTAAAACCTTTGGTACCGCATTTATAACATATCAGTATATTAGGTTGAGAACATTCTACGAGGGTATGACCTTCAATTCTACAACGAACGCAGTATTTATTAATCGAATTAGTAAAGTTTTGGTTGTAAAATGGTTTTTGGTTACGATGAACATAAGGAGTGTTATTAAAGCTTTGAGAATGTGAAGTTATCTTAGTGTTTTTTTGTTTGTTGCTTTCAGAAGAGGAATTATCTGTATAAAAATATTCTTTGGATACTAAATTATCTTTATTGTTATTGTAAGGTAAAGGCTCTTTAAAGTTTTTATTTTTATCAATAAAATTTTCAAAATTTTTACAAACCTCAACTAAAGTTTGTATATTATCAATTTTATTGCATGCTAAAATTGTAGAATAAGATGGGCGGACATTTCTTAATAGGATAGATAATTGTTCATCAATGTCAAGTTTCTTTTTAAGTTTGTTGAATAAGCCAGACATAACAGCCACATATAAAACGATCGGTTCTTCAGAACCTTGAGTCCTTTCGTTAATTATCTGTTTCATTTTAAAGTCATAATCATGTACTGAAAAATCTTCGATAAGTTTATTGGAGATAAAATCCCAAGTCAATTTTTCATTGGGTATTTTAATATACCGTAACCATAGTAAGGCTTTATCGGTGAATAACTCAAAGCAAATATTAGATAATACTTCGTTTGAAATATTTCTCGATATACTAAATTCGTTAATCCTTTGAATAAAAGAAAAAGGACAGGTATTACCGTTAAAAGTAATTTTTTTAATCTCTGAAAGACATCCATCGGAAATGAAATTGTCACAAGACATGTTATTCGAGTTAGGAAATATATTAATGGGTAAGTTATTGGAATTTGGTAAGTTGGTACTTTGGGAGACGTTCGTAGTAGGTACGCTACTTGTTAAAGCAGTATTGTAGGAAGTAGACGAATTAGTGGACTTATCGGAATTAAATTCTAAATCTTTTCTTATAAGATTAAATTTCTCTTTTAAATCATTTACCAAAATTTTTATGTTATTATAATCGAGGATGATTTCTTCATTTTCAATGGAATCAAAATCTATCCTGTCAAAACGTTGAGTAATATGAAAAACATATGTTGAAATTTTATTAAACCATCTAGATTCTTCTTTTTCAATATATGAAGTAATTTTTTTTATGGTATAATCTATGGCAACTTTAAGATTCGATAAATCCTCAGCCGGTGTATAAGTGGAATCAATAATATTGTTCGAGTTTTCTGAAATTGTGAGAATTTTTAATTGTTTTTTTAATTTAACTATATTGTCCGAAGGTTCCTCACCCCTAATAGTGACTTCGTAAATTAATTCGTGCTTGTTTAATAAGGAAAGGTCAGGGTTCTGCATTTTCCCCGCTTAAAGAAGGAAAAGTGTAAGTGAAGTGATAAGTATGACAGACAAATAAATCAGATTCAGGTGTCTCTAGTAAAGCGGTCTGGTGACCCTAGAAAAACACCCAAAAAAGAAATAAATTGTCAGCAATGTATGAGAAAATTAAAGGATACTCTCCCAAAATTTTCTTTGAGTTCAACCAAAATATTTTCAGGAGCCCCAGAGGTTAAAATAACCAAATGGTTTAACCTCCTTCAATACTAGGGTTGTATGTAACTCTAGTAAAAGAGTTTGTTTAGTGTTACTGAATTTAAATGAAACAAAATGTGAGATGTGTTAGGTGTTGTTCGGTGTACTGTAATTCAGTATACCTACTGATTAGAGTAGGCGGTCGAGGTAAGGGGGAAAAATATAAAGGATAAGATTTCAGATGATCAACTAAAAATAATAAGCTGAAAGAGATGACACAAGAAAATAATAAGGAAAATTAAATTAAGTATAAAGAATAAATGAAAATTTAAGTTCGGGCGCCAATGTAAAAGGTTCTTGTACAATGAAAACAACTAACAAGAGAAAAACCTTTTGACATAAAATACAATTTATTTTCCAAATATATTTAACCAAATTTAATTATTTGCACTTAATGTCTTTTATGTTGGCCCCGCGCACTGAATGGGAGAAGTAAAGTAAAGTCCTTTGCGTAGATCGCCGTCACCAGGGGCTCTGAATTAGCCCTGGCCTTCGCCGTCACCAGGGGCTCTGAATTAGCCCTGGCCTCTATCTCTCCGCTGGCGAGACACCTAACTGTGTCTTGGCTGGCACTGCATCCTTTTCACTGATAGTCGTCCACTTCTCCCTTCGGGTATTCCTCGAAGTCGGAATCACTCGCTCCAATATATGCGGGAAGACACAACACAGTATTAGTTTATAAGAATACTAAATAATTCACCCGCGCAATGCGGACGACTTTTCCGTTGGGCAGAGCCCCAAGAAAGACCCCGATTTCTCTTCTCTTCGTCCCATGAAGCTTTTGTCCTAATCTAAATCAGAATCCTGTTTTTCTTTATCTTTTGACACTCAAGATCAACAAACAGGTCGAACTAATCCTCTATGGCTACATGGTAGCAAAATAAGAAAATACTCTATGGCATCATAGTAGCAAAATAACATAACATTACAGTATAAGATCCTAGTAATCATAAAACTTGTTTAAATCTTGCATAAGGCCAGACCTCAATTGTACCTTGTTTATAATATGTACTCTTCAAAACATTATTCCATACATGGTGCTCAGAAAATTGCAATGCGACGTCTAGAATTTAGAAGTGGTTTTAGCCTCAATGAACTTACTAATCATTAGGTATACAGCACCCAATATCCACTTAATGATGTAGTGTAGAAAAAGTGACGTCATGTTAAAAAGCCAGAAATAGGGTTAACAAAAAACCAACTTTCGACTAATGTTTTATTTTCAACATATCTTAACACTATTATTTACAACTACATAGTATCATAAAAATAATAAACATTGTTATATACAACATTTCCCTTCCAAGTTTTTTTTGGAGTTAATATTTAGGTAGAAGCTTCCATGGTTATTTTCTGTTTTATTTGACATGTCTTGTTTCTTATTCCCTTAGAGTTAGGAAAAGTTGCTGAATGGAAAGAAGCATTGACAGATAAGAATAAAATTTTTTTCAAATTGTTTACCCATTTTATAACTCAATAAAAATATGAGGCTATACCCATAATGATGTTTATTCTTTCTTTCTGTCAAACGGATCTGACCAAACTTTCATGTCTGCAGGAAAGAAAAATAAATAATTATAATCAGAAATTGATAAATAACACCAAACTATTAACCCTTGCATAGTAATCAAGAGTTTAGGTAGCCACCATCAACTTTACACCCGGATTGTCAGTTCTCAATGCAACAGGTGGTAACCTATGTCAACATTTACAAGCCAAACTATTATTTTCAACTATTATTATTATCTAGGAATAGGTATTTTTCCTCACAATAAATAACTATACAAACAATATTAAATACATAATTAATAAGATTCATTAATTTCATATACTTCAAACAATTACTATTGCAATGAAACAAACATGCTACAAGACAAAAAGCTATATAAATCTTGACCCCACCCAAATATGTTTGATGCGATGTTCTCGCACCAAAATGTTAGCATATTTTTCAATCCATTTATATTTATGAATACCTAATTAATTTCTCTAAAGTTAAATAAATATCACATACTTCCTGGTTGTATGTCCTCTCTTTTAATATTTTTCCTTGTCTGTTCTTGTATGGATTCTGCAAGAAATGATAAATAAGAAGATGAATATAGAAAATAAATGTATTTTTTTTCCTCTAATGCTTCGTGCAATGAGATTCAATGTTGTAGTATTAGAATATAATTGTATAAATACAAATCATATGAAGATATAGAACTTAAGAGAATTTATTGATGGTATTAATGTTTTAAGGTTATTTTATAAAATCTTAAAGGGCCATCAAATGGCAACAACTGTTGAGGATTAAGACTAAGACAATAAATATACTCTGAAAGGGGGCTTTAAATGCTTACTATAATACGAAGGATCTTGCATGGGCAAGATAACTGCAGGATAAAGCACTAAGCCAATTGCTCCAACAAATCCACCAATTAAAAGACCAAATCGCCATCCCGTTAGACGTGCCATTTTACTTGGTTGATAGGGGTTCTTAATATTAAAAATAATAGTATAGATTTATTTTAAAATCTTAGAAATACTCTTCTCTCATTCTGTTATTTTCAAATCAGTTCAATTCGTCAATGACAACGTCATACATAAATATTTTAAAGACAATTCAACTAGTATCACGTACAGAGTATTTTAAATTCTTTGTTCATACAAAAATTATTCTATCTTACCTTTATATAAACGTCACACGCAGAATCTTTAAAAGTTCATGAAAATCAGGCAATGCCCACTTCTTCAATTCATTTTCAATAACTTCGGACGTCAAATTGGCAAAGGCATCTTCACCTGCAAAATTAAAATTCTCTGTAGTCAACAATCACAATATTTACCAAAAACTTGTGCTATGTATATAAATATCTCGTTATACTTACTATAAACAGTTATCCAACCACTCAATTCTAGTGTAGCAACATTGAAATCCACAGTCTGTTTCACCCCAGAACTACTTTTTCTGGGCCATACAATTATTTTAATTATTTCCCTATCACTACCATCAAAGCGTTTACCTCTTGTTATACTCAAATTATGTGCTATATTTCTCTCAATTAATATATTCAGTAGTTTGTATGTGTGCATGGCTATTTCTTTGATTTTACTAGAGTCCATTATTTCTAGAGCGAAACCAGGAGCAGCGTAGTCTTCAAAGTAATATAGTTCTCCACATAATTTATGACATAGCTGAAAAGAATATTTAATGTAACTGCGTATTTTTTAAGCTCTTAATAGACTCTCTTAAAAGAGATCTCAGTTCAAGTGTCAAATTAAACTAAAAAAAAGTAAATTATGCACCTTTACTTTTAGAATAGTAAATTAAAATACAAATCAATTTGAAATAGCTTATCCATAATCTAACATATTATTTTGAAGAGAAATAATTATCATGCTACTATGGAAAACTAAATAATTCAACTCTACTAATTAATTTATAAGTAAAACTTACTCACTACATTCTCAATTGGTAAATTATTCTTCTCCAGTAACAAATGGTAATGTAAATGGTTCACTGACGCAAAAGCACATAGACTGTTGAAGGCAATCCTTAGATCACTGCAACAAAGACTACACCTTATTACATCCATAGTGTTGATCCTTATGGGGTAGGCACAAGCTTGAGTGATTATCATTACTTGGCAGAATTGACATTCACAGATGCTGAATATTACCTATCCAGATGAATTACCAAAACTGACCTGACAAAAACAAGAGATATAGAGTCTGTAGCTATTGTAATAGCTTCAACTGTGGTTTTATACAGTTAACTATATCATAAAAAAATAGTATACATTTTTAAAATTATACCAAATTTAACAAACTGTTTAGAAAATCAAACCTCACCGATTTTCGCTCAACAACATAATTTCCAGTGCTAGTTGCAGGCTTTCTTCTGTTGCAATCTGTGGCAACTTTTTGTCTATGCTTGGGCATAATAAACTGTGATATTTAGTAATGGGACTCACATTCACTATCACTTTATTTTTACTATCTGGAACATAAAGATCTATATCTCTGGTGGCTAGAATGATAGCTAATTATCACTACATAGTATAAAAGAAAGTCGCTTTCTCTGTCCCTGTGTCCCTTTGTATGCTTAAATCTTTGAAACTACGCAACGGATTTCAATACGGTTTTTTTTAATAGATGGAGTGATTCAAGAGGAAGGTTTATATGTATAATAATATCCATTAAATAGCCAGAAGTGCGAAGCCAGAGGGTCGCTAGTATTTTACCATGTCTAAGAAAGCACAGGACATGAGTTATAAATCCTACATACACATCACACCTTTCTCTCTATGGGGGCATGGATAGAGATCATGGATCCCCATTTTTCCCATTTCTTATACACAACACATGTGATGCATAAATACACATACTTTCTGGTCTAGAAGGGTAAGTCGAGATCATGAAGCCTCATTTCTACCATAACTAGCTATTGGGATAGGCAAGGATTATTGATCACCACCTTACATAATTCGTAATGACAATACTATAGTTTTAAATACCTATTTATTTAACATACCACAGTCTTCTCTTTCAATATCAAATAACATCTCGTCCACTGAGACTTTAGTAAAGTTAAATTTTCCTTCATCAAATGGTTGTTTTATATTTTCTATAAGCTCTGGAGTCCGTCTTTTGAATCCTCGGTCAACATTCAACTGTAAAAGAACTCAATAATTAATTTAAACATATGCTTTACAACTTTTGTATACACACTCCCTATTCTATTGTGCTGGGTAGACAGAGGCTTGAGTGTATGCAAACTAATAACAACTAATATACAAACTTATCTAAACCGGCTAGAAGATTTTGGGATTCAAATTTGGGGGTTTATTATTAAGAGTATTAAGTTTTGATGTAAAATAACAATTAATAAATTACTGTGAAGTTTTGATGATGGTTGAAAAAGTATCTTAATTAATAAATAAAAGTAGTAAGCATAAGATCAATGATGGGAACATGTATGTGAAGGTAACATATTGACACAATAGGAACTCAAATGAAATATGTATGCTATGATACTACTATAAATAGTTTGAACTGATGATCAGAATTTATTTACATTCTATTATTTCTAATGGACAACAGGCATGATGACAATACCTGAACTAAGTACTGGTTACCGAGAATTTTCTCATTTGCTTCCCCAATTTTATATCTGAATACATTTTTTGCTTCTTTTTCGCTCCATTTGGATTTGAGTAATTGAATAAACGGTGATTCTTTGTCAAGGCTAGGCTTCGAAAATTCTATGTTAGCTAGATCATTATCACCATACTTGAACATTTTTAAATGGATTTAAATAATTTCTCTACAGTTATAAAAGTTCACTGATTTGTTTGTTGACAAAATAAACTGCCAGCTGTTAAAAAATATAACCTCAATAAAAAAACAACACGTAAATAATGAAGTTTGTCAGTTGACATTAGAAACTTCAGTTTGCACCGGGAGAAACAGCTGTTCAAATATTTTATATTGAAAATAAAATGTTAAAGTTTGTGCAATAATTAATTTATTTTTCTTGTATAATATCCATGATTTCCCAAAGTAAATAAAGTTTCTAGCTTAACAATACGAGTTGTAATAGGAAGTAGAAGAATAAAAATATAACCTAACAAAATGAATCTCCGTTCACTACATAAAGTTTTTAATACAAATTTCTCACTGAATTATCCTCAGAAAAGGTTCGCTGGAGCATTTAAAGAAATCAAAAGACCTGACCTGAAGAAATTAAAAATGCCAGTTATCAAGGATGCGCCTGATATCATGGAGGTATTGAAACAAAAGATAAAATTGAACGGTCCAGTTTCAGTGGCTGATTATATGAATTTAGTGGTCGCCAATCCCAGAGATGGGTACTATTTACGTAGTGATACTATCGGCCAGGAAGGTAAGACACCTACAATATTTATATAACAAAATAGCTTTGCTATACCATTATTATCAAAGTATACTGCTGGGCCATGCATAGTCCATCAATCATTAATCGAACTGGTTACCTAGTATTTAGGTCTGAACATTGAATGGACATGTATACGCAATAAGGATCCTGGTCAATTCACAAAATCAATTGCTTATTTATATAATAAGATGTGAGGAAAATTATCTATTCCTCAGAATAGTTCATAAATAGTGCTTATAAATGGTGATATGGCTTCTATTATGGTATCTATTACTATCGTGACGTAATCAGCATATGGATTCAAAGTGAATACATTAAATATTCGCACTGTTTTGGAGATAGATACAAGATACACACAAGAATATAATAACAATAGACAATACAAACAAAATTTACAATAATAACTTAATATGTAATTATTACAATTTCAGGTGATTTCATAACATCACCGGAAATCAGTCAGCTCTTTGGAGAGATAGTTGCGATATGGTTCTGCTATGAAACAAAGAAGATGTCAGCTGGAGTACCCTTGCAGATTGTGGAGCTGGGACCCGGAAAAGCCACATTGCTCCAAGATATGTTGAGGGTATGAAAATAAGTATTGTATGAGTAGCAGTAATGATATTCAATGATGTTAATTTTTATAGCACTATGAATTGTGAATTGTTGAAAAGGTTTAGCATTTTTATTGCTTTTTTTCTCTTATTTGTAGGCACACTATATGCTAGTTGATTAGTCTTACAAAACTTCTTGTGTTTTATGATCACAGGCTTTGCTTGGTATTACAATATATAGTTATTATTACTAACCGTTGTGTAGTAATATAAGCATGTCATCTCTGAAATTACACACCAGTGCTGCATATTCCTTATAACTCAATTTACTGTATTTTCTTTTATTACAGGTTCTAAATCGCCTTGGCTATAAAGCAGATGAATATTCCATTCATTTAGTGGAGATATCGGAAACAATGCGGGAAGTACAAGCCAGGACACTCTGTGCAAAACATGCACCCTCTGATGTGGAATGTCCCCATGAATATGAGGTATGAATTATGTGAAAAATAACACATTTGTATAAAACTCAACTGAAGTGTAAAAAAATTATACATGAGTACAAGTACAGTATATCGATTCAGAAATCCGAAACATTTGTCACACATTGGTTGACTTTTAATATTAAAATTGTACTGTTGGTTCAGAATCCCAGACTCAGGGGAGAACTAACAAGAGTTTTTCTTATTGCCAGTTAGAAAACTAAATCAATAAATATAGCTTAGATGTACTCATTGCCCAAAGAAAAATTGTCTAATAATAAATAAGTGTAAACTTAATTTAACTAATGCTGACTCTAGTCTAGATGGGTAACTATCCTGGTGATAAAATGCTATTAGGGGTAGGCACAGTTCACGAATCCCTACTATTCCCAGACACACCACTATTATAATGTTGTATTATATTTCTTTTTACGTTTAGGGTGTCACTCTAGCTGGTACAAAAGTATACTGGTACAATGATCTCCACAAGGTTCCGAAAGAATTCTCCTGGTACATAGCCCATGAGTTCTTTGATGTACTGCCCATCCATAAGTTTAGGGTAAGTAGCAGACTTTGACTTACATATACATAAATATTTTTACTTAAAAATCATACATATAGGATGGAAACAATTCGAGATTGAATATGATTATTTGTGAACTATATGATATATTGAAAAACATAGCACTGTTTTCTGTGTTTCTTTGTCTCACTCGTAATTTTCATTTGTTTTTAAAGAAAAACAGGACTTATCTTTGTTACCTGACTTTTTGGTCATGTTGCAATGGCCTTGGTCAAGCATCCACTGACCAACTCATTACTGATCCTGAAAAAACTTTACAAGCTCTATTTAACAATATAATAACATCTATCTAATTAAACTAGATCAAGCCAAAATTTCACCAATTAGGGCATATAAAATACTGTTTCGTCGACTTAATCTTTCAATGTCAATACAGTACAGTACAGGCTAAAACAAAATATAATAAAAAAACTGTTTCTCCAATTCCAGAAAACAGACAAAGGCTGGCGAGAACTCTTCATAGACATAGATGAAGCGGGGAAACTGCAGTACAAGATGTCCTCAGAAGCCACCAGCGCAGTGCAGATGTACATCAAGCCCCCTCTAACAACGGGGGATAGGATAGACTTGGAAGTCAGTCCTCGGGCCTGGGGTATAGCCAGGCAGCTAGCGTCTAGGGTGGATGAATGTGGAGGCATAGCGCTGATAGCGGATTATGGACATAACGGCGAAAAGGCGGATACTTTTAGGGTAAGAATATTGATTAAAATATAATATACAGTTCCATATAAATCCATGAATTACTTATATTTCTTAAAGGTTAAGGTAGATTGACAACAAAATGAATACCAACAAAAAATTACTAATCAATACACCTAAACGATTTGTGTTTTGTATTTTGGGTGAGAGTTAATTGTTTTTTTGGTTTTAGTAGTACTATCATTAATGATTTCGAATAGAAAATGTCCGTATCCATTAGAGAAGAAGGAGTGAATTTGGTTCTCTAGATACTATAATCCGGAAAAATCCGGAAATCGGTGAGACGCGACCTCCGTAGCTACAATGCGCAACTCATTCAAGAGGCCATTGAGCAAAATCGGGGGTCGAAAGTCTTCAGCAAAAGAATGGGTACATCTAATCTGACGAAGCTGAAAACCTCAGAGGGCAGAACCGTCACTTCAATTCCGGGGATTCTAAACGAGGTTGAGGGCTTTTACGGCCATCTATACGCCTCGCATGCCCCGAAGCCTCCACCCGATGCGAAGGACCCAAGAGCCACATTGGTGCGCCACTACACTGATGATCTCCCGCTCGTGGACGAAGACGAAATTGGGAGCGCTCTCAAACAACTTCGTAATGGGAAGGCTCCCGGCGAGGACGGAATAACCTCTGAGCTTCTAAAGGCGGGAGGAGCTCCAGTCCTGCAGAAGCTCAAGCACCTGTTTAATTCCGTCATAGCTAATGGGACTACCCCGACGGCGTGGAGTGGGAGCGTGGTGGCCTTGTTTTTCAAAAAGGGAGACAAGACCCTATTGAAGAATTATAGGCCTATCGCGCTCCTAAGCCACGTCTACAAGTTGTTCTCGAGGGTGCTCACAAATCGTCTGGCCTCAAGATTTGATGCCTTCCAGCCGCCGGAGCAGGCCGGATTTCGTAAAGGTTTTAGTACCGTAGACCACATCCACACAGTGCGGCAGGTTATACAGAAGTCTCATGAGTATAACCAGCCGCTGTGTCTTGCCTTTGTGGACTACGAGAAGGCCTTCGACTCCATCGAGATCTGGGCTGTTCTGGAATCCTTGCAGCGATGCCAGGTCGATTGGCGTTATGTGCAGGTGTTGAGGAGCCTATACAGCGTGGCATCGATATCTGTTCAAGTCCAAAACCAAAAGACAAGTCCTATACAGTTGCTCAGAGGAGTGAGACAGGGGGATGTCATATCCCCGAAACTGTTCATGAACGCACTGGAGGACGTCTTCAAAACTCTGGATTGGACTGGGATGGGTATCAATGTCAATGGCAGATACCTCACGCACCTCCGTTTCGCTGACGACATTGTTATAATGGCGGGTTCGCTGCAGGATTTACAGGGAATGCTGCACAGCCTTAACGCTGCCTCACGGTCGGTCGGTCTCCGGATGAACTTGGACAAGACAAAAGTCATGTTCAATGAGCTCATTGTCCCGGGGCCGATCACGATCAGTGGAGAAACGCTCGAAGTGGTCCAGGAATATGTCTACCTGGGCCAGGTTCTACAAATGGGTAGGGACAGCTTCGAGCGTGAGATTTCCAGAAGAGTGCAGCTGGGCTGGGCAGCATTCGGGAAGTTGCGTCATATCTTCTCGTCGCCACTACCGCAGTGTCTTAAGACCAGGGTCTTCAATCAGTGCGTCCTACCTGTAATGACATACGGTGCCGAGACGTGGAACATGACAGTCGGGCTGGCTCACCGATTACATGTCGCTCAGCGGGCAATGGAACGTTCGATGCTGGGTATCTCGTTAAGGGACAGAGTCCGGAACGAGATTATCCGGCAGAGAACCAATGTCGTAGACATTGTCTATCGATGTTGCAAGCTGAAGTGGCAGTGGGCCGGTCACGTCTGTCGCAGAACCGACGACCGTTGGAGCAAAGCGGTTCTCGAATGGCGGCCGCGTCTCGGTAAACGTAGTGTAGGACGCCCCCCTGCCAGATGGACTGATGACCTGAAAAAGGTCGCTGGTAGTGGTTGGCTGAGGGCCACGAGTGATCGTGTTTTGTGGCGTTACCTTGGGGAGGCCTACGTCCAGCAGTGGACTGTCATAGGCTGATTGATTGATTGATTGATTGAGATACTATAAGGTATAATATGAGGATGAGCTGGAAGGGTGTTTACATGAAGGTGGAATTGATGAAACGTAAGACAATGTTATAGACGTACATACATATATTCATACCTATACGTCCCTAAGGGTATAGGCAGATGCTATTGACCGTATCCTGGAACGATCATCACTTCATCACTTGCACCCATTAACCTTCTCAAACATACTCTTCTATTATATGAAATAGACAAGATATAGAAAATAGCGCAATGAGGGTTTGTAAGGTTAGAAATATCTATAATTACCCAGTGTATAAGATAATGTACAGATGACCATGAAGTGATAGTAGTTTACCTATGTATGTAAAAATGGTGAATGAGGGAGCGAATGAAGTGTTCCTATTTATCTATTTACTAGTGACCCGCTCCGGCTTCGCACGGGTATACAAAATATACCCTACTCCACTATTTAATGGATGTTATTATACATATAAACCTTTCTCTTGAATCACTCTATCTATAAAAAAAAACCGCATCAAAATCCGTTGCGTAGTTTCAAAGATTTAAGCATACAAAGGGTCATAGGGACAGAGAAAGCAACTTCGTTTTATACTATGTAGTGATTTATATGTCCCAACAAGATTTCTAAACACTATTTTAAACTAAACCGTAATACTAATTACACTAACCTTCGCTACAGGCCTTCCGTAAACACAAGCTGGTGAACCCTCTAGAAGATCCTGGTACGAGTGACCTGACAGCTGATGTGGATTTCTCACAGCTGCGCATAGCGGCTGGCAAAGGGACCATGAGTGAGAACTACGCTATAGTACTGGGGCCAGTGAAACAACGAGAGTTTCTGGGGAGATGCCAGGCGGAAGCTAGGTTGAAGGTGGGTTTTTTATGTGTATATATATATACTCGTATACATATGACAAAGACACACGCGTTCCTGGCCATTAACCCTTGTGGGGTAGTCAGAGGTTCAGGTGAAGGCGCAATTGCGAAGGTAGTAATTCTATGGCTACCTCGAACCCATGTGTTGATGATTAGATAGTCAGTACTCAATGTGACAGGTGGTAAGCCATGTCGCACTAACTATTAACTGTTCGGGGAATAGATAGGTTAGGATAGGTCGTAGTATTCGACGCATTTCGTCAATGTATTTTTATTACGACAATGTACATAGAAAAATATAAATGTACATAGTATTACTATTCGCAACAAAACAAGGTTTTACATATGAATAAAATATTTTGTAGCATATTCCATCACAATGATGCTAGTCACTTAAACTTCGAATTATCTAAATGCTATTAAATATCGTAACATACAAATATTTTTATTTCTTTTTACAAAAAACGAGATTCGAATCGTAATTTATTAATATAAACGCGATTAGTCTCGTTGTAATCCAATTGCAGATAATACCATCTCAAATAAATCTACTACAAATATTTGTTACACCACCACACACCAATAAAGTAAATTATGGAAAAAAAATAATCATTATTTTATTTTGCTACAGAGAATCCTAGAAGTAGCTCAATCTGATGAGGATAGACAGGTGCTAAGAGATAACTATGACATGTTAGTGAACCCAGACAAGATGGGTGAAAGATTTCAATTCATGGCCTTCTACCCGTCTTCGGTAGCAGAAATATTAAATAAATACCCTCCTTTAGGATTTTCTACCTAATGGTAGAATTTTTGTTGTTAGGTTAGATTAAATGTTGAAGTTTTTGTGTAAATAAATATTGTTGTGATAAAATAAATATTGTGTTATTTATTTAAAAAAATTAATGATCTAATTCGACATTGCTCAGTTGTTTGTTGCTTGACCCTGCACTCTATACCATCTTCTTCTTCTTCTTAGAGTGCCTCTCCAACTAGTGGAGGTTGGCAGTCAGCTCTGCATACTCCTTTTTGTTCTTAGCAAGGCGGAACAATTCGGCGGCACTTGCAATCCCCGTCCATTCGCGGATATTCCGCAGCCAAGACTTTTTCCGACGGCCACGTCGTCTCTTTCCGGCAACTTTTCCCATCATGATGAGTTGCAGCAGTTCATACCGGTCGTGCCCCAGGTATGCGACCTTTCGCTGTTTGATGGTCTGCAAAAGCTTGCGTTTCTGACCGACTCGTCGCAGGACCTCCTCATTTGTGACTTTCTGAGACCAAGATACTCTCATCATACGTCTGTATGCCCACATTTCAAACGCCTCAATACGTTTCCTGAGGTCCTCTTTAATAGTCCAGGCCTCACATCCGTACAGCAGTATAGGCCAGACGTAGCACTGAAGAAGACGTATGCGAAGTTGGGTCCTGAGACTTCGATTGGAAAGGACCTTCCTCATTTTTCCGAAGGCGCTGCGAGCAATTTCAATGCGAGTCTTGATTTCAACCTCACTATCCCAGTCTTCTGTAAGCCACGTACCGAGGTACTTGTATTTATTGACCTGTTCCAGTTTTTCACCCGCCACAAATATGTTTGGTTGGATATCGGGGTTGTTGGAAATGACCATCAACTTTGTCTTGGTGACATTCATCCTACTCTATACTATACCATAGTGAGGGTAAACATCGTGGGGAACCGATCTGTTCCATGAACAGGGTACAGTGCTTGTAAATACGACATTACCGACATACGACCTATCACATTGAGTACGTAGATAACTACCTCTGCAATGGCGAAAATGTTCACCCAAAAATGGTCTGACGACCTCTTCTGTCGTGGGTTAATGGTCGTGAAAGTGTTTAGTAATAAAATGTAGCGATAGAATGTTTTAAAGAATTAAATAGAATGTGTATGATAGTACTCATTACTGATCCTTCATAAGATAACATTGAGATCGCCCCACATAAATTGGCAGTAGTCAAACTTGGAACTAAATTTGACGTTTCCGCCATTGCGTGTTATTTTGTATGAAAGGTAAATTTAGTATTATCAGCGTTGTGTTTTTTGCTCACTCTTTGTAATTTTTATGTTTGTTAAGGGTGATTATAATAAATTGATTTCCGGAGTTTCTTGTTAGTTCTTCTCCAAGCTAGGGTCTCCGCTGATCTAACCTCGGTAAAAAATATGTACAGACAATGCTCAGTGCCATGTTTGAAATAATAGTTTTAAGAGATTCGCGATTTATACTCATGATATAAGATATAAGGGTGTGTATAAGATTGGTTGCAGCTGTGGGAAATCCTACGTCGGACAGACTAAACGGTCTATTGCGGACAGAGTGAAAGAACACATAATATATGTAATATATAATATGAAGGATAAGTCCCGTTAATTATTAATCATGTTTGAAATAGTTTAATAAACATATTTTGACTTTGATATATTAATTTGTTTTATTTGAGTTTATAGCTCTGCAACCAAAGACCGTTACAAATGAAACCTATAATGTATCGAGCCGTATGGCACAGTGAGTGCTAGTTTTGGCGTGTTTACTGGTAACACTGAATTACGCGACTGTGGCGACGCCTCCAACTGCCAATTTATGTGGGGCGATCTCTAGACTGTTCTTGATAATAATGACGTGATGGTAAATTATCATGAGGAACCGACCATAAATCTTATACTTTACATAAGATAGTTCGATTAGTTTTAGATTGTGATGTATCCAGCTTCTAAAGAATATGCAAGTGTATACTATAGTCTGGCTAACGAAAGTAGATACTGAAAAAGCGCGGCAAATTTAAAATATATTAGCATTGCAACCCTAAAATAAAAAGGAAAGTCGGAACAACTCACTTTGATACTTTGACATTTATTTTTATTTTACTAATGGATGCTTGCAATTTTGTCCGCGTTATGACGTGATTAAACGTAGCTTATATAACTTGTTATCTCTTTATTAACTCCATACCAAACATCACACGGATACGTCACTCCATTGTAGCGTATTAAAGGAACAAAAATAACAATCGAAAAATAACTAAAGCGAATATGTACTTACTTAATTAAAATGAAAATATATCAAGACATTTTGACCGCACTAACCTAACCTGTCAACCACAACGAAACATAAACAATACGCCATCTTGTTGCGTCAAAAATAGGGATACCAAACACTGATTCTGATTTTACCAAATTTTTCGGAAAACAGACAAAAATTATTATCTTTAAAATAAAATTGTCAAGTTTTTCTCTACCTAATTAGTTAAGCTATAGTGTACCTAATTACTTAAGCTATTTATTAGACCAACGTAAGGCTTAGTGTAGCTCTTGAAATGATCCAACACGTACATACGATACTTGTTTTCGATTAACACAATTTTAGCACACGTATGAATTTTTAAAACTCATTATATAAAATGTTTAAAATAAGTTTGTCTTAAAAATGCCTTTTTGGAATTATTTGTTCCTAAGTACTTTCTGCTTAAAATACCCCAAATTGTAGGGTAAATATCCGAAGGTAGGAACACTTTAGTGTTGTCATATAAAAAGTTTGCAAAATAATATAATAAATTGGCAATATGTAAAAGATGATTTCTATATCGCCTCAAAAGTAAGTCTCTATTAGCCAGCAACATTAAATTATTAATGTGAATAATAAACGTTACCAATGTGTAAGTGAGCATTATAACAGAATAGTGACATTTGAGCACAGCCCTTACGTTGACTGACGGATCATCTCCTTCCTTGTCTTGTGTTGTTACTTGTGCTGTGGTTGGTCAAAAATATTGAATGAATTGTGTCTTTGGAAATCAAAAGAAAATCGAGCAAGTTCGCGATGATGTGATGGATTTATATGTAATAGTAAAATTATTGTAATTCTTTGTTCTCGTTTTATCATTGTTTCTGTGCTTTCGTTGTGAAAAATGTGTTAAATTTCGTGTAATAATACTTTCTGATTGATTACCTTTTGACAACTTCTCACGCGATTTGTCAAATAAATTCGTGGATCCATGCATGAACTGCTCAATGTTTATAGGAAAATATCGTGGTGTTTAGATCCGGAGCTTAGGTTGTTAAATTAGCAGCAATCAACCCTCAATCTGAGGGTCTTCTATGATCACATTGTTAACGGGTAAGCTATATTTCAGTGTAATTCTAATGCGACTAATTGCGTAAAATCTTTGTATGACTTACTTTGTTCTTTTTTGTGTTATTGTATCTTAGAGAGTTATTGTGCTTTAGGAACATTAATTCATTGTTCCATTTCTCTGTTTTAAACTATAATGTGTAATCAAATGTTGAATTGTTTGAATTTGTAAGCCTACTCGTTTCATGAATGGCATGAGTATAAGGCATGACTAAGCTGATCTATCTATAGTTATAGCCATTCCAACATTCCACATTTTAAAATATGTAGTTGTTGAAAACTTTAGTCAGAAAATAGTTTTGATATTATACTATCACATTTTCCCTTAGCATATAATACCCAAATATTCCTAATGACCTTGTGATAATGATTTGTACTGCATAATGGGAATTTTATAGCCTGAATAATAATTACTAGATGTTTAGATTATGATATTGGTGAATAATATACTTGAAATTATGAAATAATGTGCTTGAATGTATCTATAGCTTATAACAATTTAAATTACATCTGTACAATTTAAATTTGTTACGACAACAACCTAATTTTGTTACTACACACAGTTACTTACTCATTTATAATCACTTAAATACTAAACAAATCCCTAAATTAGTTTTTGACATCATTTTGCATGTCTATGTTAAATTCATTATTTTGTTATGACTGAAAATAGTGTTATAACTTCTTTATTAGATATGGAATCAATAGCCATGAAATCAATTTACAAATAGGTACTTGAATATACTGATAACTTTAACATTGCATATTGTATGTAACTGAAAAGTGTATGTGCAGGACTATATTTTTCATTGCAAAGCACGCAAAATATAGTGGCCATAAAATGTATAGTGGTGCCAGTTTTAAAATATAATATATTGTCTTTTGTTCTTATAAACACAAACCTTATAAAAAGTTACTGGGACTGCACTTTTAGCATTGGCTGTACATACACCCTTATACACATACATATATTTCTCTCACATTATAGGTAGAGAAAATTGACCACCACCTGAATGATCCTGACAAATCTCTATTGCTTCATTTACACCCATCCTCCTTTTCATGCATGCTCTTCTGTTATTTATGCTACATACATAAAAGTGCAGGTTAATCCTTAAAACTTGTACGGGAATTGAACCCATATAAAATTATACATACATCTAAATTAGTCCTAAAGAATATCTTAACCAAAGACTTTAAACAGCCTAAAGTTCTTTAGAACTTCTTTGTTTTTGGGAATGTTAGTCTTAATTGGTACTTTCTAATGGGCTGGCTGGCTGGGCTGGAACATAAATAGAATGCTAAGTATCTATGAACCTTACCTGCATGTGATAGAAAGGCAACTCAGGGACTAGGGATCAATAAATCCATTGGGCAATAGATTAGGTTAGGTCACTGTCCCCAAAGTTAAAACTTAATGCTTAACCTCACTGACATTCTGTTCACCCCTAAAGGGATTAAAGGTTACAAATCTATGTAGATGTTATGTAACAGACATCACTTAATACAAAATTCAATTATATTCTATTATCTTTGTTTAAATAAAATTTATAGTCTACTCATATTTATTTTGAAACAACTAAGTAGGTTGTTGACTGTGTGACCTATTTGCAATTGCACCAATGATAACACTGATTAGAGTGAGGCTACCTTTATGTTTTTGTTTTATATTTTGTTTTTATCTAAATTCATAAAAGATAATGGCCATTCAACTTAGGATTAGATTGTAGGCAAAATAAAATATAGAATAAAATATATATGTCTAGACTAGACTAGTTTGGAATGTAAATACAATGCAAACTAGTTGCCATTCTTCCCAGCATGTTATAGGAGGTGACTAAGTGTGGGTGAAGGTGAAGGGTCCGTGAATTTGATTGTGGACTGGGATAGCAACCTGTGGGTAATATTCCATAATAATATGCTAAAATTGACCTAGGAGATATTATGTTACATAAGTTTAGTCCATTACAACAGAGATTAAAGATATACATATGTATATGTGTAGAATGACATGCTGTCTTGGTTTAGATATATTGTATGTGTACATTTCTTTCTTTTGCTTACTAACTATTTCTTTTGTGTGCTAAAGAATGTTATTTGTAAGTACTCTGTGTCCTAGTCCTTAAGAAAATGTTCTATGTCTTTCTTGTATTCATAATAATTATTTATTTTGAACCTGTTCATGTAGTCATTAGTAGAGGTCGTAGATCCTTATTTTCCATGTTGTTATAGGTAAATAATAAAGAAAGAAATCAACACATTTATTTACTGCACACAAACAATAACAATTACACAAAGAATTAGTACCATGCAGTGAAAGCGCACTGCCTCGACATCTGCTGCAGCCAGACTGTTGAACTGAATTCTTATAGCACTAATCCTTCTATACTCTACTCATATGGGTGATATTACTTCTTTTGGGTACTGACAGAGAACCAGCAATGCAGCCTGGCTGCAGCATCAATCAGAGCTTGAAAGCTATTCATACATTTTGAAAATCCTAATTCGGTAGATAGAATTACTCCTAAAACCCTTAAACGCATCTAGCAACTTGATTTTGTAACATGAACTTGAAGGACATGCATAACCTTGACTCTAAGGTTTAATACCATATAAATAAAATAAACCAAAGTGGTAAAGCGAGTTTCTATATGATTAATAGTGAACCTAGATCTAATTAGAAGGAACATAATTAGCTAAACAAGTTAGACCTGTTTACCTTGTCTGAATAATACTCTTATGTTATGTTTAGATTATTGCTTTAGTACATATGTATGTATGGATTAAAATAAATAATATGTGTTAGCAAATAATAACAAATTTAGTGTCTTGTAATGGCTATGTTATATTCTTCTGCCATATAAGGTAGTAGCTATCTGGTGAAATGCAATAGGTGGTCACTCTAGCCTTGGAATATTTATTTCTAAAGGGCTAAAATTTGTAAACTCTAGTGTCTATTTGGTTTGGGCATAAAAAGAATAGCAACCTTCATCTCAGCATCACACAGGAGACTATTCAGTCATATATTACCTTCGGATATTACTATATCATTATAAAAATTTTATGTCAATACTATCACAATCCAAGAATTTAAGTAACAATTATGAATGAGACATACATTTTATTATTTCCAAGGTTTTGTTCACTTCAAAAAGGATTTAAAGATATGAATGCCATGCAAACATCCTTCCTTCAATGATATTGACTCAGAAATAACTATACATCAGATGCTAAATTGGGATAATAACGCTACAATAAGGTGACAATGGGCTAACATGTCATGTCATATTTATTCCATATTAATATGATCTCAACCCTGATAGTCATGCTTAATGTGATTGAGTTGTTATCTCTCAGTGTACACCTAATGCTCAATTAGCATATAATATTTATTTGAAAAGATGCTCTATACTATATAAAGAAAGAAAAACATTTATTCACTGCTATACATACACATTTTGACATAACACTATTTATACACACTTTGATACAACAACAATACTCGTACATATAAGGAGTAGGCACTTGATGCAGTGAAAAGGAGCTGTCTCAGAATTTGATGCAGCTAAGCTGCATCACTGATCCTCCGACAGCACCCAAACCTATATCTATGCTATATCTTGCTCTTTGTTTGGTATATGTAGTTTATGTACTTTATTGCAAACATCTATAACCACCATGCTTGTATCAAGCATTAGTTAGATATCAATGCAAAAAATGAGCTTCCAACATTAGAATTTAAGAATATTTTTTCTGAATTTAAATAAACTGAGAGGTGTAATAATGTCAATGATTTGTTAGGATTGTGACAAATGGGTATCCATGATCTCTACCTACCCCTATGTAGGGAAATGGGTGAGATATGTATGCATTGTTACTTAGTAACCACATATTTTCCTTTCCTTGTTGCAGTATAACGTCAAAAATAATTAAGCAGTGGAAATGAGCTCCCCTCCGCCAGTCGAGGTGGAGGTGGAAGTCGCTGATGACTCCATGGAGGAGGACGCCACCGACATGCTGCCAGCTGACAAGTAAGTCTACCTTGGTGATGGGAAAGGCTATCTTGCTTATTTGCCATTTTGCAACTTCACAGGAGAGATAATCAAAGCTCAAAGTTGAAAAAAAAGTATTGAGTTTTATTACATTTTCTAAATTGGTGAGTCAGGTTATCACGAAAATGTAACAAAAATTGAATTATATACATTTTTTTTTCAAATAAGATAGCTTTTCCATGCTCAATATATTTATGCCTCTACTTTAACTATTCTATTTAGATTTTAGTTTCATATTTTAGTTATACTATAGACAGTTTTAGTAGAAAAATGTATTGACAAGGGTGTGGGAGTACCCCCCTTTTTATTGTGGGTTTTTAATGGTCACTTAAACCTCAGACTACCTCATTACAATAAGATACATGGCTAATATAAATCTCAAAGGTGTTAAGATGCTAAATAAACTGTTATTTATTGTTACTGTCTATATTAGGGTATGTTTAAAACTTACTAATTTGTTATGGGATGACCCTGAGACGTGAAAATTTTTAGATAACTACTCAAAGTGGTAGAAATCTATATTGAGTTGTTTTATTTAAATTCTTTATTAAAAGATGAAGTCAGCCTATATTTTATTGTTGTTTATTTATATTTTATTTACCATATGTAGCCATATTTTATATACATATTTATTTTAATGAATCATCGTTATGATAAGGTTACAGTTTTAAAGATGCTTTATCACGTTGCAGTGATAGCCTCAATTATACCAATAATAATGATAGAGTAATAATGTGTCTAATAAAATCATAAATTATTAATCTTATTATCAGTGATATACACCATTCATTGACTACTGTTCACATCCTCCTATTTCGTTCAGCGTGGACAAACTTTGAGACATGAAAAGATCTCCTTGGTTACTCATTACCAAGAATATTGGGGTTGTGATGTTCTAAGGAACATTGGTGACAGATTTATAGTTCAGCACCCAACTAATTCCATTGAAGTAGTCCCTCAGACACTTCTTCCGACATGTTGGTATTATCGGTAGCTAGTTAGCATTCTTTTTATGTCCTAGTCTAGCACGGTAGGGATATTACTAGACTATTGATAATGTTATTATGTTCAGTTTCGTGTAGATAGACATACACTATTAGAAAACCTACAAATGTTAATATCTAATTGGATCTTTTCAACCACTTAGGTACGTTCTATCTAGCGACATTATAAGACAAAGACAAACCCGTTCACAACTTGCACTTGCAGGATAGTCAGAGGTTCAGGTGCCCATCTCCACAATAGCGAAGGTAGTAATTCTATGGCCACCTCGAACCCACATGTTGACCAGATAGTCAGTACTCAATGTAACAAGTGGTAAGCCATGTCGCCTTTACAAGCACTAACTATTACCTGTTCAGGTCTATCTATAATAACAGGTAGGTTTCCTCACGATGTTTTCCCTCACCATAGTATTAGCTGCGGGACATTATAAGATTTGTTAAAATATAAAAAAAACCGGTAAAATTTACTTGAACAAAGACCGACTTGTACTAAAGGGGTCATTGTACAATATTTTAATATGCATAATCACTATTCAGTTTTAGAATTTCTATAAGAGAAGATTTTTTTAGATTGGCCAATATATATTTTTTTTAAATATAGCCCGACACAGAACTGAATGGCTGTGTGCCAAAATCTCATTTAGTGTGAGTTTGTTTGCTCTAAGGTGTTTACAAAAGATAAATGGTTAAATAGATATCATAGTTTCTCTATTTGTTTATAATTTTACATTCATTAACCACTACAAAGTTTGGTGTACATGATAGGGCATAAAATTATGTAGTTAATGAGTTTTTTTTAAATATCATGTTAATATAAAATGTAAATAAGTGGAGTTTAAAGTTAATAGATTTAAATATTCCATTAATCAAGTAGTTATTTGAAAGTGAAGTGAAGTTTTAAATATATTGTTTATAATTTGTTTATTAAAGACATCATGTTGAATTGTTCATGATAGTGTGGTGGCGGGTATTATGGTTAAAATTAAGTTTTTACAATGATAAGGAAAAGGTAACGGTATTTTTATAACTTATATTTTATATATGTATTTCCAGACAAATCACGAGTATCTTACATAGTTATGATAATTAATGAGGTTTCAGTTCTTGAACAACAAATTTTATCAAAAACAAACTGAATACCCAGCTTCCCGACCTTTTATTTTAACAGAATATTCATATATTTAATAGCATAGTTTTAAGATTGTATGTATTATTATAAAATAATTAATAATTATAATTATTAATAATTTTATAATAATAATACATACAATCTTAATCTTAATAATAATTTGAAACTGAAAACAACATTATTAGTTTTAGTGACAAAAAACACCACACCAAGTGTTAAAGTATAGCCTAAACTGGATGAGACCTCTCAAACTTAGTATAAGTGGGTCTATCTAACTTGTGATGGACTATCCCATTGAGTTTTATAACTCACCACTAGGCAAAAGTAATCAATTTCAAGACACAAACACACACGCCCACTTTTACGATTAAGTAGTCAGATGTTCGCGTGTGCATTTCCGCAATCGCGGAACTAATTACACTGACCACCTGGAACTAAATTTTTAACCAAATTGTCTGTACTCAATGTGTCCAACAAGTGGTAAACCCTGATATTGGACAGATACTATTTGTTCCGAGGATAAAGTCAGATTTCCCATGATGCTTTCCCTCAACGAAATTAACAACACATGGCCATTTAGAATGGTCACCCATCCAGAGACTGTATACATTGGTTGCTTAACTTCGGTAATCGAACCAGAACCGTTGTGTCAACGCATCGACGCCCGTTACGTCCCGATCTACGTCCTATAATCCCTTTCGGGATGGACAGAACCTCGGAGATATGATATGTCCTAGGTCACTTCACTACATAGTATAAAACAAAGTCGCTTTCTCTGTCCCTATGTCCCTTTGTATGCTTAAATCTTTGAAACTACGCAACGGATTTTGATGCGGTTTTTTTTAATAGATAAAATGATTCAAGAGGAAGGTTTATATGTATAATAACATCCAGTAAATAGTGGAGTAGGGTATATATTTTATTCCCGTGCGAAGCTGGAGCGGGTCACTAGTTTTATCATAAATAATGCAATATGGATATGAATACAATGTACATTATATCCTTACTCCTTGCAGGTTCACTCTACCCGCCCGCGCTGACGAGGTAGTGGAGGAATGGCGCCAGAAAATGGCTGCGGGGACGCTGTCTTCCGCCAACTTACACGACCACTGGCGGGTCACCGTGCCGCGCATCTACGCGCCTCAGCCCAACCGGACGTGTCTCGGTTAGTGTAATCGCGGTTTAATTTACATACATATACTTACACCACGAATAACGAATGACCCATACCTAACATGCCTTCGAAATTTCGGAGATGGGCATTCAAGCCTCTGACTACCCCGCCATAATAAAAAAGGGAGTGTGTACACAAGTTGTGAAGCGTATGTATGTTATGTTTATGTATATACACCACGCCATGATTCCATGTATAAGGGAAGATCATGGCGGCCCATTTTTCTCGATCCTTACAAAACTCTTTCGCTTTATTGACACTAATACAGTCGTTTACATAACTCGGCGGTTATAGGTAGTTCTAACGTCACCCTTTAACGGATTTAATTTGGTGTCTAAGTGTCTGGTTTAGTGTAGTAGGAGTATAATTGGAATTATATTTATAAGGGTTAGTTATTATATATGGAAGATGTACGAAAATAGAGAAAGATATGTGAAGGTGGTTTGGACACATGGTCAGGAAAGGAATCTACATAGCCAAAGCTTCATACATACTCGGCGATTTTACGTGCTTCTAGACGTTCTCAAAAGCTGATGACCTAAAGAAGGTAGGCTGGACAAAGATCACGAGTGATCATGTTTTGTGGCGTACCCTAAGGGAGGCCTACGTCCAGCAGTGGACTACTATAGACTAATTGATTGATAAGTAAAAGAAACGTTAAATAAGTACTTAAACGAACTATCTCACTCATCAAATATACTGAATTATATACCAAAATAATATAATCGCAAATCTAACCTAACCTTGTATTAAATTTTTAGATATATTTTTGGCATAAAATTCAATATTTTTGAACATTTTAGCATTGGGAATGGGTGCAACTAATGGAATGTTTTTTTTTTGGTTGAAAAGTAGGTATTGGTCTGTACTTCCAAAACAAAGGAAGTTTGCACTAATTGTCTGTCATCGCAAAATATTATATTGTTTGATCTATTTTTAATATGTCGCCGAGTTGGCACATCTTAATTAACATTGACAATCGGTTGGTAATTAAGGTTGGACATTTTAGGTTATTTATAGTCTCGAATATGATAAAAAATATGAATAAAACGTTCATATACAGGAATTCAATACAATACAATAATATAATTACAAGCAAATCAACGATTTTATTGACGCTATATTATTCGATAGTATAATTAATACTTAACTTAAATACTATACTATACAGAATATGCATATACGTGAGTAAGTATATCATATTGCAGTTGTACTGTAGTTCTTACTCGTATGGAGTTGATTATATTATATTATATCCTGCTCTAACGTAGACTTGAACTTTGTGTTTCGAATCCTTTGTTTTATACAGACACTGACTCACTGAGACAAATCTGAGTCACAACCTGTTCTTAAAACTTTTATGTTATAGTATAGTCAATTTAACACAAATATATTCACGCCTATACGTCCCCAACAGGATAAGTAGAGACTATCGATCGCCACCTGGAACGATCCTGACGATTTTCTCGAGCTTTGAGCTCGACCCATTAACCTTTTTTAACATGACATAAAAAACGTAACATACGCTTCACGACTTGTGTATACACACTCCCTTTTATATTATGGTGGGGTAGTCAGAGGCTAAAGTGACCATCTCCGAAATTTCGAAGGCATGTTAGGTATTGGTCACTCAAAGCCAGTGCTTCTAAATGGCGACATGGCTTACCACCTGTCACATTGAGAACGTACCATCTGGTCAACACGTGGGTTCGAGGTTACTACCTTCGTAATTGCGGAGATGGAAACCTAAAACTCTGACTACACGTCAAGGTTTACACTCATGATTAATAACTAACGGGACTTATCGCGTAAGTTTTTATATAATAAAGTTACCTTTATTAAAGCACTACAACGTAGTCGAAACGTCGGGTTAATAATAAAGGTAACTTCACTACATAGTATAAAACAAAGTCGCTTTCTTTGTCCCTATGTCCCTTTGTATGCTAAAATCTTTGAAACTACGCAACGGATTTTGATGAGGTTTTTTTTAATAGATAGAGTGATTTAAGAGGAAGGTTTATATGTATAATAACATCCATTAAATAGTGGCGTAGGCTATATATTTTATACCCGTGCGAAGCCGGAGCGGGTCACTAGTTATTTTATAAAAACTTACGCGATAAGTCCCGTTAGTTATTACCTACACGTCAAGGGATAATGATCTTAAACGCTTTTTGTTAAACTATTGGCTAACCTAACCTAACCCGAGGGATAGGCAGGTTTCCTCACGATGTTTAACCTTTTTAATGTAATTATTTCATTCCAGAGTGGAACTACGACGAAGACCTAGCCCAGAAGCTGCTGTTGAAACCGCTGGAGCAGTTCGTGTGGGGTACGGAGGAGGGTCAGCCGCCAGGAGTCAGACCCTCCTCGCTCTGCGGCAGGGTCTTCAAACAGGGGGAGCCTGTTTACAGCTGCAGGGAATGCGGTAAGTATATATCTGTGTTGATACTGTCAGAGGTGGTAGACTTATAATGCTTTTTGTAAAGTATCAGTTCTATATCAGATCAGTAATAGTGTTATGTTTGGTATGGGTGACTAAAAGTGTCAAATTCACCATTGAAATCGGCACAAGTGTTGAATTTCGATAGAAACATCACGTTAGGTTCGGTAGAAACATTACCTAAATAAAAAACTGATAAAATATTCATTTCGAGGCGATGTCGAGTCTTATGTTAAGTGGAATCTAAAGATAATGTTACGGCTTCAATGGTTGTACTAAATGTGTGTATAAATGGGACATTACATATACATTCACGCCCTTTAATCCCTTCCAGAATGGACAGCACCTAGGAACCACATTAAAATATGGGAATTGTGTTTGTGTCATATGGTACATTGATGATAGGTTGCTGGTTCATGGCCCAATAGATTCCATATACCCCTAGTGCCTTAGTCGCCTCCTATGACATACCGGGAAGAAGAACAGCTAGTTAGCACGGGATTTTTAATTAATAATACCTTTTTGATGGTAATTGAGAACGCAACCATATTTATTATAAGTAGGCAAAATTTTTTTTCTTCCATAATCCGTCTACTCTGACAATATGTAAGCTTGTGTTCTCTAATTCTTTTCTTACAATATACGTTCGGTTGCATTTTCATAATTTCCTATATTTATTTCCACCTAAATATGAACATTTTATTAACTATGTGAGACCGGGTCATATCTCGATAAATTTTTAAATATATATGATTACCTTTATTTTGCCCGACGTTTCGACCCAGTTGCATAGGCCGTGGTCGCGGGAAGACTATAATAAAATAGTTAATAAAATGAGTATAAATCGCGAATGTTTAAAAATAAACAACGTTGAGGTAAAACATCGTGAGGAAACCTGCCTATCCCTCAGGATAGCTAATAGTCAGTACCTATATACGGCGTTACGGTTCACTACCTATCACGTTGGGTGCTGTCTATCTAGTGATGCGCGGGCTTCCAATGACCCATATCTAACATGCCTTCGAAATTTCGGAGATGGTCATTCAAGCCTCTAACTACCCCACCATAATAAAAAGGGAGTGTATATGTATACACAAATCGTGAAGCGTATGTTTATGTTTTAATATGTTTATTAACTATGTGAGACCGGGTCATATCACGATAAATTTATAAAGATATCTGATTACCTTTATTTTGCCCGTCGTTTCGACCCAGTTGCATAGGCCATGGTCGCGGGAAGACTAGGCAAAATAGTTAATAAAATGAGTATAAATCGCGAGTGTTTAAAAATAACTAAATATGAACACTTTTACGCCAGGTGGACCGATGACCTGAAAAAGGTCGCTGGTAGTGGTTGGCTGAGGGCCACGAGTGATCGTGTTTTGTGGCGTTACCTTGGGGAGGCCTACGTCCAGCAGTGGACTGTCATAGGCTGATTGATTGATTGAACACTTTTATTCCAGGCATGGACAACACGTGTGTGTTATGCATCGAGTGCTTCAAGGTGTCAGCTCACCGCAACCACAAGTACAAGATCTGCCACTCGGGCGGCGGCGGGTGCTGCGACTGCGGCGACACCGAGGCCTGGAAACGGGATCCCTTCTGTCAGCTGCATGCTGTGAGTATAATAATAATAAAAGCGTTTATTTACGGCCACAAAAACATACACAATACAAAACGTTTACAATAAAAAACTTACAAACGAAGGGGTATAACTTGTGCATGTTATTGTCGCAGCAAAAGGGTTCTAACTCAGCTGGGTATGTTGCGTCTGGTGGCAAACGCAACGCTGGTTTTATGTCAGAACCACTGGAGAGCTACGTTTGTATTTTAAATAAAATAGTTAAATAGAGTGCTACGTAAATAAATTACATACATACATACATGTAAATTTACCTGTAATCCCTTTCCGGGTGGATAGAACCTTGGACATAATGATGGTAAAAGCGTTTATTTTACAACTACAAGACATAATACAACTTGTAAATAGCACAGATTTGAATACAAACACACAAGTAGTTCTTATGTGTGCCATTGCGATATAATATCTCCTAGAGTATATTAGGGTTGTGATGTCATGGTTGAATATTGGTGACAGGTTGCTCCATTGCGATATAGATTTTATTGACCCCTGGTCCCTTAGTCGCCTCATACGATTTCTGTTAGAGTAAGAAAACCCGACTTCGCCAGACCAAGCCATGGATAGAATAAGAGACGAAGAAAGGTGGCTATATTATATTAACATACAACCTAACACATTTAATTTCTCTCACAATGGTTTCAACACACATGATTACACATCACGCTGTTTCCCAGATCCCCATTTGTCTCGATCCTGACTAACCCTTTACGTCTCCCTTACATACATACCCCTTTCATACACACTCGGTGACTATCGGTTCTTCAAACGTCAAGCTTAGACACTATTGGTTTACTGCCATTAGTTATATGTAATACTAGTGAACCGCTCCGGCTTTGCATGGGTATAAAATATATAGCATACTCCACTATTTAATGGATGTTATTATACATATAAACCTTCCTCTTGAATCAATCTATTAAAAAAAACCGCATTAAAATCCGTTGCGTAGTTTCAAAGATTTAAGCATACAAAGGGAAATAGGGACAAAGAAAGCGACTTTGTTTTATACTATGTAGTGATTTATTATTTTTATTTGCAGGCGGCAAACGAGCAATCAGCCCAAGGTGATAACGCGGTCGGCCAAGACGTGTCTGAACGCATGAAGGCAGTGGCGTCAGTGGTTCTGTCGTACTGCTTCAGGATGCTCACGTTCGATCATTCGCCGGGGCTGCCTAATGAGTTTAGGTGAGATTAATTACATACAAAAAGACAAACGCGTTCACGACCATTAACCCATGTAGTCAGAGGTTCAGGTATCCATCGCCGTAATCGTGGAGTTAGTCATTCTATGGCAACCTCGAATCCACGTGTTTACGAGTTAGTACTCAATGTGATAGGTGGTAAACCATGTCGCCATTTACAAGCACTAACTATTATGTGTTCGGGAACACATAGGTTTCCTCACGATGTTTTCCCTCACCGTAGTGTAAAAATAATATAGTATTGATTATTGTTATACTGTAAGTATTAAAAGTATAGGTACCGCCGAAAATAAATGTGAATGTTTATGGATATCAATGACACGATAATGAGTTACCGTGGATATACCGTACCGTACCGTGTTACGTGGATTACTAATGGGGTTCTGTGAGCTGTGCCTACCCCTAAGATGTGTATTTGTGTTATTAGGAAGTTTATGGCAGACACTAATACGCCGCCGCCCTAGGATTAACTTAAGAAATAGTTTTGATGGTCTTTAGTTTTTCCCTTATACGTGAGCTGGGATATTCTTGGTACTATTTAGGTAAACAATATTTTGTGTATGTTCTATCAAATTTGCAACAACAAACCAACTAAGTTGATCGCCTATCAACTTAGTAACTTTTTGCTTTATCACTTATCACTTTATATATACGAACTTGATATTTATTTAATTAATTATAGAATGAAAGACGAAGAACGCGATCCACTTCAGATTTTGGACCAACCGGACTGTTATTGCACAGTGCTGTACAACGACGAAACGCACACCTTCGACCAGGTATTAAGCTTCATTATTTTATTATAAATAACTTATTTGACCTACACCTTGACTATCAAGGCAAAGTTACTCAATCGATATTATTTTCTGTAGTTATTTTTAAACACTCGCGATTTATACTCATTTTATTAATTATCTGAGACCGGGTCAAAACACGATAAATTTATAAAGATATGTGATTACCTTTATTTTGCACGACGTTTCGACCCAGTTGCATAGGCCGTGGTCGCGGGAAGACTTAAAGGTAATCACATATCTTTATAAATTTATCGTGTTTTGACCCGGTCTCAGATAATTATTTTCTGTGTTTTGAAAGTTATAAATATAAAAAAACTGAATTCAATTTTTACATAAATCAATAAATCTAAAATATATGTCTAAATTAATATTCACTAGATCAATAAAGATTAAAATAAAACTAATAATTATGAAATAAAATCTTTAAACTAAATAAATTTCCAAATACAATACATATACCTGCCAAGTCACTGGCAGTGGCACGAAGTGTCCCAAGAATACTGTTGTTTAGTTTATAAGCTAACTCTGATTACTCCCTTCCTAGAATAATGACAAGCATTTATCACGATGTTTCCAAAGTAATTTAAACAACACATTAACTTGAGATTGCGCCCCTTTTTCCAATTTTAAATAATAATATTATCTTTATTGAGACATCCACATCAATTACATACAATAGAATTCATAGACAATATTGAATTACACAATACACAACACATAAAATTGTATTACATGAAATTTAATTTACATTTCAAATATGATCCCACAGCTAGTTGTGGTAATCTCAAAAGGCGTACAGTTCGGCGGTTGTCTGTAGAGCCCTTAAGGCTCCACAGAGCCGCCGATTTTCAGCTAAATAAACACTGAATGTCGTTCGCTCATATAATTCTGCATCTATTAAAGGACGTATTCCATCTAATAGTGATAGACGAGATAGTACTACATGACTTTAAACACTTATATACCCTTCACGACCCCAAACCTCTGCTCAGTAGACAGATACTCACCATACCTATATTTGCAGGTGATAACGACCCTGACTCGCTTACTGAAGTACAACCACCGTGACTCAGTGGAGCTGGTGAGCCTGATCGACCGCGAGGGTCGCGCCATGGTCAAGTGCACCACCTTCCAGGTCTGCGACAAGGTCAAGCAGGACCTCGAGAAGTAAGGGCTAACGTATATTCACGCCTCTATGTAATTAGATAGATAGACAGATTACTATGGGTGGCTAGTCTGACAGTTGACTATTTTGAACGTTCGCGATAAGGTGGATAAGTAAAGGGGATACATCATGATTCAGTCAGAAGAACATTCAGTCCTCTGTTAAATTGGGCCATAAAAAAACTAGCTGCCGTTCTTCTCGGTATTGGTAGCTGCTGAATAAACGTTTTTACCAGTACTAATAACCAGTACTAATAAAAAACATAGTGTTTTGCAAAGTAGTCATTGTTAAAATATGTCTATATTATTCGGTGAAACTCAGTCATTGGGCGTCTCTGTACCAGTAACCTGCAACACGTATGGGCTATGTATGGAAATCTAAGTAATTTAATTATAGGTACTCTATCTGGTTAACATGTGAATTCGTGGTGACTATAGAAGTACATGCGAGTGCATACACGTCAAGCCCGTTTCCCTATAGAGACAAAATCAGGAACCCCATTTGTCTCCAATTTCCATAGAATTACTACATCCGGAAATATACATGTCAATTAGAACATGTATATTTCCGCAAGGATTAATGAACTTGAAACCGTTGTATTGTTACTTAAAAATATGTATGTATGCTATGTGTAATGCACTGGATATAAATATGTTGATATAAATATGTGTTGGCGGCGGCTTTAGAATAAAGCTGTATTTTCGCAACAGCATGCCACCCCATCTCTTCCCGTGGGTGTCGTAGAAAGCGACTAAGAGACTTTAAACTGCACACAATCTTTGCAATGATAATTAGTGCCTCATAACGGCGACCTGGTTCACCACCTGTCACGTTGGGTACTAATTGTTTGGTGGAATGTGGGCTTTGGGTGACTGCTTACAACAGATGTGTTGGTGTAGGCGGTCACTCACGCCTCTACCCCATAAGGGATAACAGTCGTGAGTGTGTATGTATGTATAAATATGATGGTGTCGTTTCAGGTTCACTTCCCGACACGGTCCCGTCTTGAAAGTGATGGTGATGCACGCGCATCTCTACGCGCATCAGATCTTTGCCATGAAGTTGCTTAACTGGTAAGGGAATTTGAGAGTGTTTTAATAGAATGTAGTATGAAAAAGGATGTTAACTTTGATCTAATATGCATTAATTTATGTATTTTTATCAATGAAGCTGGTTATTGATAAAGCTTAGTGTGAGCCTTTTAGGTGTAATTATATAAGATTCTGAGGTAACTGGGGCGTAACTAGAATCTTGTCTTGTAAGGAATAAAGGTGGAATATATTCAACTTTTTATGAATATTCCCATATTTAGATTACCTTAGATATATCTAGGTCTCTGCATTTAATAGTCATGCTAAAAGTAACAAAAGAAATGTTTTATCCCGTATTGCCATAATTATAAGTATACCAATAAAAACGTATAATTAAGTACAGCTTTAAACATCAGGATTTACGTCCTATTAAAACCTGTAATTAATGAATACTATTCTAGGTTTCCTTCAAAACGTATAAATCCGACGCTGTACTGTAAAGCGTACCTTGCGTGACCTTACAATTTACATCACCAGGTTACAAAACTTCGTGAGCAAAGAGCCCACGCTGCGCATGATCGTGAGCCACGTGGCCCTCGGCGAGGAGGTGTGGGCGGGGGATACGCACGCGGCGCACTGCGGCACGGGGGGCGTGGCCACCGGGGTCATGCAGAACGACTGCCGCATGTGGAAGGCAGCGCGCACCGCCTGGCACCGACTTCTCATTGCTACGACGCTCATGGACTATAATACGAAGAAGAACATGGCTGTATGGTTTACTAAGAACTATGGTAAGTGGCTATTTAGTTAGGTGGTGCTTTGTTAGTCATAACTTTCGGTTGAATCACTAATACCTACGTCCTAATTATTTCCTTGACGTTTCGGTCGCGAAGTGCTACAAATAATAAACAGCATTGATGTGCCGCTGTTTTAAATTTCCTTCCTCCAACACTAGACCATTTATTGTTAAAAAGTGCTAGTCAATATTAATACAGATTTTATTTTACAATGAACTACGGTTTAAACAGCGTTACTACATGACGAAGATTGATGATCGTTGAAAGTACCAATATGACTCTTTACAGAAGCAACCACACATTAAGAATCCTCGTTTTTTTACACCAATTACTTTCATTTTACTTCTTACATATCTTAGACAATCATATATAACCAACACGTCACGTTTCTAGTGCTGCTTTTATACCTAAAAGAATAACTTATAACCGACACGTGTTTCCAGGGTCAATGCTGAAGGACTTCATCCGCGACGACCACGACCACTCGTACTCCGTGTCCTCGCTGTCGGTGCAGGTGTTCACCACGCCCACCCTGGCGCACCACCTCATCGCAGAGTACGACGCCCTCTTCATCGTGCTCAATACGTTCGTCTCTGAGTGTCACCGACGGTGCAATGCCAAGGTGTGTGGTGGTAGTTTGTTAGTATTTGAAAACGTGCTAAAAAAATAGTGTGGTTTATGGAACTTTTTCATATTGTAGACATTGAACTAATTAGTAATGGTGTAGCGCAAAATTACAGTTGATAGCGCCACCAAAAGGCAGTATTGGTTCTATTACACTATACGCATGACGTCAAGACCGTAACGCGACATGCAACACACAGACGAAATCTGACAGGAAAATCGATGTAATAAAAGTTTCCCTTCAATAACTTTTCGAAATTGAAGGCTCAATGATATCACATTATATTAATAATTTAGACCGTATATAGAATATGGATAGAAGGCGACAAAGAGAAGGGTAACTAGGCTTATGACGTCTCAGCAATATGCCGTATCAAAGCTATCTTGAACTCAATGGTGATGCCCAAATTGGCCATGGACTTGTTGTTTACTTGACTTTTTCCATTTATATTTAACGACGTATCCCTATACCTTGAAAATACCTTTAAAATAATACATATATCTAATTCAGTACCATCTGCGAAATTATCACAATGGTTAGTCTCCTTCATTCATTCACTCACTCGTTCAATCGCAGGGTCGACTAGAGTTCGAGCGTAACCAAGTGTCGGTGTCGTTCCGGCGCGCCCAGTTCGTGATTTACGACGTGAAGTACCTGCTGAGTGCGGTGCCGGCGACCTTCGACGACGACTTGCGGCGCGGCTTCCTGCACGGCATGTCGCTGATGCTCAGCCTCCTTGTCATGATGCAGGGAATGGACGCTGTTGTGAGACAGGTTAGTAATTATGCCACAGTATTTATATAAGATATGTCGTTTTGAGCACACCAACCGATCTAAGCTAGCGCCAGATATTCCCCTAAACTAATCGAAATACTTTTTTAAATTTTATCATGTATTTTTAATATACATAAAAATATATTTAAAAAAAATATTGTTCAATGTTACTAAAATTCAAGTTTTAAAACTTTTATTGTATATTTGTTAAAGTTGAACTACTTTGATGGAATTTATAAATTATCTCTTCTTTACAAACCCATAACTTATGAAATGTACATTATACAAAAAAAAATTATTTGTATATACAAATGTGCACATATGTCACCAATTATTTACCCAGTATCTACACAATATCATCCAATCATTAAAGTTGTGAAAAATTAAATGGGCAGTGCTCTCCTAAACTAGTCTGTTGACTGTATCTCGGGAAAGACACTCTTCCCTTATAAGTTCTTAATCGAGTTTAATTGGTAGAGGTACAATGAAAATGCCAAATATGGTATGGTATGGTTTTGGTGGTTATGGTATGGTATTGGTATTGCCAATCACCTAACAAACCAACACGCTGTACGCATTTCTACCTACTCTAGGTGGGCCAGCACATGGAGTACGAGCCCGAATGGGAGTCGGCGTTCAACCTGCAGGTGAAGTTGGCGCACACGGTGACGCTGGTGCTCAACTGGTGCGCCGCGGACCGCGCCCTCACGGCCAGCCTGTACCGCATCACGTTGCGGCGGCTGCACGACGCCGAACAGTTTGACGCGCCGCAGTTGGTCGGTTAGTATGAGGCCTTTGTGTCATAGAAAGTCAAAGCTTAAATCACACTCTTACACAAGAGGCAATATGCTAAGAGAGATGCTAAAATTCACGAGAGTCACGTGGTTGTAAGTGAATGCCTAAGTTGATCATTTTTATCTATTTTCTCAGCGTTTTTCCGTTTGTCTAAGAGTGTGAAGTAAGTCTGGGATGTTAATGTGGTAGTACCAAGATGTTTCTGGTTAATGTTAAAAGAAAGATGTAAGTTAAGTATTTTTGTTACATTAGGTGATAGCCATCTCGTTGACAAGGGGTTCGAGGTGGTTTACATTCACTAACGCTGGAAACGCGAATGTCCTACATTGCAAAATGTATTGATCGCGAATTCTATGTAGATAAGAGACGGGTCGAATATTTGGGTGTTGGTAAAATAATCTGAAAGATTTACTCAAGACCTAATCTATATAAATATTTACTTACAATCATATTATTATGAAGTTAAAGACATTATATTAATATTCGATAAGTAAAATTTTGCATATACATTGGGTTCCAAAGATTAGCTAATCATCATTGGTGAAAATTACAGAGCTGGGCAACCAAAGCGCCCTAGTGATCCCGTACGACGTGGCATCCCAGCCGGTCTCGATCCACAGACCGCTGTCGAGGTTCCTGGCTGGTCTCCACTTGTTATTAGACAAGCACGGCCTCAACTTCAATAGCAAGGAGCTTGTGAGGGCTGATAAGCAGAAACCGCCGCCTGTTGAGTTGATAGGTATGTATGGTTTTTAATTAATAACTAACGGGACTTATCGCGTATGTTTTTATATAATAAAGTTACCTTTATTAACCCGTTTCACTGCCCGTGACCATGGCTGCTGCAACGTAGCCGAAACGTCGGGTTAAATATTAATTATGAGTATAAATCGCGAATCTTTTAAAACTATATTGTATAGTTTTATTTGTGTTACGATTGTACAAGCGTGCATTTGATACGTCACCGAAAGCATCGTCGTACGTCGCGTCACGGGGCCGTGTATTGAAGTTAAAAAATAAATTAGTCTAATTTTTTTTTCAATTTATAGTGAAAATTCCAATAGTAATGCTAAAAGGTGACCTAGGATATATTTTTATATTCTCGAGGAACTATTCAGCCCTAATCATATATTATTTTTTGTAATTTCATAGTCGATGATAGTTTAGGATGTATACCTGTCTGAAGTATTTATGCTTACACTGACCGAAAAGATTTGTTCTTTATTTTGTTTTACATACGCATTACACTCCGAAGGTAATCCCAATCTAGGTTTATTTTTCATTATATGTAAGTATGACGTATAACCATTTCCGAAATCAGCATAGCTAAATACATCAGGCCAGTGACGGGCAGCAGCGTCACTGGTGCGAAAAACTATGCTCTGCGCTCACCAACCCGCCTGCCCAGCGTGGTGAGTATGGGCATCAACCCCCAATGAGTAACAACACAAAAGGTTGGCCCCCAGTTCCCGGTCGCCCTACTATTCTGGACCATGGCAGAGGTCTCGGTTACGGTAGGGCAGGGGGTGCTAAGAATCCCCGGGTTACGGACGGCTGCCACAAACTGACCCTGGCGACGTTTAATGGACGGAGTCTGCGGCTGGATGAGAGCTTGGCGCAACTGGAAGTGGAACTATCTAACATAAGGTGGCATGTTCTAGGGTTATCGGAAGTCCGAAGACAAGGTGAGGACACCATAACCCTGGAGTCAGGCCATCTGTTCTACTTCCGGGGGGGCGACCAGCGGTCTCAGGGTGGCGTAGGCTTTCTCGTCAACAGGGTTCTCCGTGACAATGTGCTGGAGATTTCGAGTGTGTCAACCCGGGTAGCGTACCTTGTACTGAAACTGACTGAGAGATACTCTCTTAAGGTCGTGCAGGTATATGCGCCGACGTCGGCATACTCGGACAGTGAGGTCGAGGTGCTTTATGAAGATATCGCCAAAGCGATGCATAACACCACCAAGACCCACTACACCGTTGTCATGGGGGACTTCAATGCCAAAGTGGGAGTGCGCGAATGCGACGAGTCGCGTATTGGAACGCACGGAGTTGGACGCAGAAACGCCAGAGGGCAAATGCTGGTCAACTTCCTGGATAAGGAGGGGTTGTTCTGTATGAACACATTCTTTAGGAAGAAGCCCCATAGGAAGTGGACCTGGCATAGCCCAGATGGTGGGACGAAGAATGAGATCGACTTTATCTTAGCGGACAGGAGGTACATATTCAGGGATGTCTCAGTGGTCAACAGGTTCAAAACCGGCAGCGACCACCGACTAGTGAGAGGCATCCTGAGTATTGACTTCAAGGCTGAGAGAAGTCGTCTGACGCGATCCGTTCTTCGCCCAACGATGCTCCAATCCGTGCACGGCTCTGAAGCGTTCCAGTTGGAACTACGCAATCGCTTCGATGCACTAAAGGCCACGGCAAATGCTGACGAGAACCTGGATGATGTAGTGAGGGTTCTTCGTGAAGTGGGTGGGAAACACTTCAAGGCAGGACGAGGCAGCCGAAAATCTAAGCTCTCAAGCGGAACCCTGGAATTGATGCGGATTCGACGCACAATGTCAGAGGGAGCTTCGTCAGACACCCAACGTCTCAACAAGACCATCCGAAAATCGGTGAGACGTGACCTCCGAAGCTTTAATGCTCAAATTATTCAAGAGGCTATTGAGCTAAATCGGGGGTCTAAAGTCTTCAATAAAAGAATGGGTCGATCTGGTCTGACGAAGCTGAAAACCTCAGAGGGCAAGACCGTCACCTCAATTCCAGGGATTCTGGCCGAGGTTGAGAGCTTCTACGGCCGTTTATACGCCTCGCATGCCACGAGGCCCCCACCCGATACGAGGGACCCAAGAGCTGCATTGGTGCGCCATTTCACGGACGATCTTCCACTCGTGGACGTAGACGAGGTTGGGAGTGCTCTCAGACAACTTAGTAATGGGAAGGCTCCCGGCGAGGACGGAATCACCTCTGAGCTTCTCAGGGCGGGAGGATCTCCGCTCCTGGAGAGGCTCAAGGATTTGTTTAATTCCGTCATAGCCAATGGGACTACTCCGAAGGCGTGGAGTGGGAGCGTAGTGGCCTTATTTTTCAAAAAGGGCGACAAGGCCCTACTGAAGAATTATAGACCAATCGCGCTCCTAAGCCACGTCTACAAGTTGTTTTCGAGGGTGCTTACGAATCGTCTCGCCTTAAGATTTGACGCCTTCCAGCCGCCGGAGCAGGCCGGATTTCGAAAAGGCTATAGTACCGTAGACCACATTCACACGGTGCGGCAGGTTATACAGAAGTCCCATGAGTATAACCGGCCGCTGTGTCTTGCCTTCGTGGACTACGAGAAGGCCTTCGACTCGGTCGAGATCTGGGCTGTTCTGGAATCACTGCAGCGATGCCAGATCGATTGGCGATATGTGCAGGTGCTGAGGAGCCTATATAGTATGGCAACGATATCTGTTCAAGTCCAAAACCAAAAGACGGGTCCTATACAGTTGCTCAGAGGAGTGAGACAGGGGGATGTTATCTCCCCAAAACTGTTCTCAAACGCACTGGAGGACCTCTTTAAAACTCTGGATTGGACTGGGATGGGTATCAATGTCAATGGCAGATGCCTCACGCACCTTCGCTTCGCTGATGACATTGTCTTGATGGCGGAGTCGCTGCAGGATCTGCAGGAAATGCTGCACAGTTTGAACGCTGCCTCACGGTCAGTCGGTCTCCGGATGAACTTGGACAAGACTAAGGTCATGTTCAATGAACTTGTGGTCCCGGAGCCGATTGCGATCAATGGAGAGGCGCTCGAAACTGTCCAGGAATATGTCTACCTGGGCCAAGTATTGCAGTTGGGTAGAGACAGTTTCGAGCGGGAGATTTCCAGAAGAGTCCAGCTGGGCTGGGCAGCATTTGGGAAGTTGCGTCACATCTCTCGTCGCCACTACCGCAGTGCCTAAAAACCAGGGTTTATAACCAGTGTGTCTTACCCGTAATGACATACGGATCCGAGACGTGGAACATGACAGTCGGGCTAGCCCACCGACTACATGTCGCTCAGCGAGCAATGGAGCGTTCAATGCTGGGTATCTCGTTAAGGGACAGAGTCCGGAACGAGATTATCCGGCAAAGAACCAAGGTGATAGACATAGTCTATCGCTGTTGTAAGCTGAAGTGGCAGTGGGCCGGTCACGTCTGTCGTAGAACCGACGACCGCTGGAGTAAAGCGGTTCTTGAATGGAGGCCACGTCTCGGCAAACGTAGTGTAGGACGCCCCCCTGCCAGGTGGACCGATGACCTCAAGAAGGTTGCTGGTAGTGGCTGGATGAGGGCCACGAGGGATCGTCTTTTGTGGCGTACCCTTGGGGAGGCCTACGTCCAGCAGTGGACTAATACAGGCTGATTGATATGAAGTATGACGTATTTCTAACAAGTGGCTTTATCTTACAGAGCCGGTGCTCCGTACGCAGGCGATGATAGCCCAAGTGCACGCGGGTATGTGGCGGCGCAACGGTTTCTCGCTGCTCAGCCAGGTGTATTACTACCATAATGTGAAATGCCGTGCCGAGATGCTCGATCGGGATATTGTTATGATGCAGGTAAGATAGTAAAGAGGTTGTAATGATGGTATCAGAAGTAAGATAATGATGTAGTTGAATTTGTGATGAAATACAGGGTTGAGTTTTATATATTGTATAATTTGTGTATACACGGGTTAGATATTAAAAACTTTTGTTGTGATCTCTTCGTTGATTATCGTTGTGATATCTCTTCTTGAGTGTGTATGTATGTAAATATAAATAATCGTCTAATGAAATCTAGATTAGAGTACTACTTATTGTGTCAAAAAGCTCATTGGTCTAATAATTCGTAATTCTAGGCACAAAGATAAAATATTATTTGTTTGTTTTTGTTGAGCTACTAAATTGTACTCCATTCTACCTCTATGTAACATAATACACAATGTAAAGCCCAAAGCTACGGAGTAATTTCCATTATTAGAGTATTCTCTAATCATTCATTCCTAACCATTCATTCTCCCTTTCATTCATTCATTCATTCATTCCCCAGATGGGCGCGTCCCTGATAGAAAGCAACGAGTACGTGATCCACGTGTTGAACAAGTACAAGCTGGTTGAATGGGCGGCTCCCGACTTCGAGAAGCGGCCCATCGAAGATGACACGCTAAGACAAACTATCAGTATGGTTGAAGAGTTCTTGGGGCTTATTATATCTGGTTAGTATATTTTCTAGTAAAGTGGTTCCCGATTGGAGCCAGCGTCTTGGTAAACGTACTGACGTGCTACTGCTAGGTGGACCGATGACATGAAAAAGGTCGCTGGTAGTGGTTGGCTGAGGGCTACGAATGATCGTGTTTTGTAGCGTTCGAGGTCTGGGGAGGCCTACGTCCAGCAGTGGACAGCAATAGGCTGTTGATTTATTGAGTATATTCTGTAATAAATGGTATATTCTAATCCTTGAATCACTTCGGAGTCATTCTATCAGTAACAAAACCTCCTAGTAATATGTTTACAGAATATTGAACATATTGCTAGACTATTACCTAATAGATGCCGATCACGTTTAAACCCTTATTTGCCTTTCACAACGTACCGAGAAGACTGGCATTTAGTTAGCATTCTATTTACGACTATTAACACGAAACAACTTATATATATATATATATATATATATATACACACACACACACATATATAAGTACCTGTATTAACACTATTTGTTAAGTAGAGCATAATAATGATTCTGTTGTTAATTATTATCCTTTGTAAACAGTGGTGGGATCGAGACATGTGCCCGGCGTGGGAGAAGTGACCCCTGAGGACAGGATCAAGAAGGAGATCATCCAGATGCTATGCGTCAAGCCCATGGCTCACTCAGAACTTGATAGGTGAGGTTTTTTTTAGCAAATTTCTTTATTTGTGTACTAGGTATCGATTTATTATTAATGTGTATTACCAGAGATATATACTGGAGGTTCTGTCGACCCAAAAGGGATTAAAGGTGATGAATGTATATTTATTAACAGATTCCTTCATCAATCAATATTTAAATAAAACATGTTTTAACATTAGCTAATGTTAAAGAGGTAAGTAAGTACATAAAAATTAAGTTCTGCTTTTTCAAAGATTTTTTCACACGACGACGGTGGTCACTCAGTTTAAATAACTCTGAACAAAAAGTGCTCTCCTGACTCGTTTGAGCGAAAACAGTTCTATTTACGCTACCATAAATGTTTACGACCAATAACCCTTACGGGGTTGTCGGATTAATCCTTTGTCTTTGTCATAAAAGTTTAATTTACCATTATTTCCTACCCTAACACATCCAATACCACCTTCCTTCCACCAGATGTCTACCAGAGGACCAAGTGAACGAAACCGGCCTAGAGGCGGTGATAAACGAAGTCGCTCAATTCACGAAGCCAACGGGCGGCGGCCACCGCGGCGTGTACAAATTAAAGCCGCACTTGCACGACGAATACGACGCCTTTCACTACCACTACACGAGGGAGGAGCTGTCCAGGAGCGAGGAGACTGAGAGAACTAGGCGGAAGGCTGCCGGTAAGTGGGGATCTGGTATGGGGTTTCAGTGTTAGGGTTAGAGTTTGAATTTGCAGAGTTTGATGTTGTTTGTGGAGGTGGTTCTTAGTGTGTTGGGGGTTTGGCTTGGTTGCCGAGTAATATATGAAATTAATAACAAAAATAAGTACTAAGACCTAAGAGATGAGGACGTGAATATATGTGTGTTTTTTGGAAATGCAGTGTTCAAAAATGACATCTGCGGTGATGCGAAACGTTTTGTGGAAACATGTGTAAGGTTTGAATTAGGTAACGAGAAATGCACCGAAGGTCACGTTAGACGTTAAATATTCGGTGTGTAACGATTTCGATGTGGTTATAAAATGCTATTTCATAAATAGACGCGCTAATCTTCTACCTCAACATCATAGACTACGCTCTTATACCGCTCTCTTTCATTATACTACATACATATGTGTATAGTCACGTCTTTTAATCCCTTTCGGTGTGTACTGAACCTCAGAAACACGATAATATACCATTCCTACTACATGTTCCAGGGTTGAATCCATATGTAAGTATTTAAGCATAAACCTAATATCTCATCACCTACATTTTACAGGACTCCCAGAATGCTGTCCACCCCCGTCGCTGCCCAAACTGACGCCGCCCTTCCGTCTAATAGCCAATCTACTGCAGTGTGAAAGCATGTTGTTAGTGCTCAAGACGGTGTTTGAGAGGGCCCTAGACTTACGTGCTAGGTCTTTCTCTGAAACTCAGGTTCATAAGGTATGTAACGTATATTGTATGTTCATTCTACAAACAACGGGACTTACTGCGTAATTATATTTTATAAAAAAAGTATTACCTTTCTTACCCAACATTTCGGCTATGGTCACGGGTCAACTCAGTTGTTTCTGAAATACGAGTATACGAGATAAATCCCGTTTTCTTGTAAAATGAATAAAAATTTCGAGTCTCTTAAAATTATTATTTTATGTTCGTTGGCAGTTTATTTCACGTCCTTTTAAAGAAAAGAAGCTAGTCCTTATTTTGTTTATAATCCTGACTACCAAAGGAATAAATTATATACTACCAAAAAAACTTGTTTAATATTCGAACAATCTGTTTCATACGCATTACATGCTTATTATTTGTGTATTATGTACACAGTCCCTTTTTATTGTGACGAGATAGTCACAGGCTTATAGCTATATAAATTATGTACGTAAACGAAAAACATAGTTTTCAATTTCATTCATTGGCACATACCAGAGCCATCCGAATCTAGGACCTCTCCCATACGAAGCCAGAGGTCTTACCACTTGGCTAGTCGCTCTACATACATAAGTATAGTTCAGATTATCTGTGGTTCAGTATATAATTGAACTAAATAACATTTAATTATTTATATGCTTTCAGGCATTACACCTAATGGGCTATGGTATTAGAGACGAAGAAAGCAACCATTATGAGTTCGTAGCTTTCGCCGAAAGCGCGTCCCGTGCTGGTCTGGTATCGTTGTTGAGCAAACTAGCTGCCAGTCCTCGCGTCAGGGCACATCGCCCGCTAGCTATGTGGGTGTTGCAGAGGATCAAGTGAGTATATTTTGTGTAAAGTAATAATAATAATATTTGGACATTATTACACCAATTGAACTAGCCCCTTGGTAAGTACATTTAAGACTTGTGTTAAGGGTACTAGTCAAAATATATTTAAGAAATATATACTTATTATACATAGATAAATACATATACTCGTATAGCATATATAATCAACGACCAGACTGGAAAGCAGTAGAAAAGCGTAGTTCTTAACTCTGCCACCACCGGGAATCGAACCCGGGACCTCACGATTAGCGTTCAGGTGTCTAACCGATCGCGCCACGGAGGTCGTCAAAGTGTCATATTTTTTTAAAAATGGATTGAATTGCAATGAATTACCAAATGTTAAAAATACTGAAATATTTTGAAGATGTGAACCACAGCCTACCATGCCAGACATAATAATCGCACAAGTGTTTGCTAGTTTTCAAATATTTCTTCGTGAAAATAGTTCTTGAAAATGTATGTTTTATTACTGTGCATGCTGACAATTTAGTAAACGGAGAACATATAGCTACCAAACACAGTCACAGTGTGTTTGTCACATCTCTAGTTACCCAAAAACAGTATATGATCATATCATCCACGTTTTGTTACAGAGCCTTGTTGCCGGAGTCAGAAAATCAATCTGACGCAGAGAGTATGGAAACTGATCAGGAGAAACCGGCAGAGGAGTCTGCAGGTAAGAGGTTTACATAAATATCATACTACTTACATCGTGCTCTACCTTTCGGTATTGCCAAAAGCTCGGGAACAAATTTCATTACGATTGGGGTTGTATATTGCTACCTTACATTAGACGATTCGCCATTAATTTAAAGAAGAAATGTATGTGGATTCCCAAAAAGATTATCATTAAATTTTATTGCATTCTAGTCTCTAATTTTCTTTTGAAACGCAGATTAAATAAGCAATCAGATAATATTGTACATATTTAAGTAATAGTTAGTAGTAAGTAATACTCACTCACTTTTACGACTATTATCCCTTGCAAATTAGTTAAAGAATCGCATGTATATATCTGCAATTGCAAATTTATTTATAAAGCCACTTCGAACCCATTAAGAGTGTCCAAACGTGCCCGAGTACTAAACCTTGTCACCATATTTCCAACCCTTCTATATTACATTACAGACGCCGAAAAAGCCCGCCGCGCGAACCTCGCAGCCCAGCGTCGGGCCAAACTCATGGAGCAAATGCAAGCAGCCCAAAAGAACTTCATAACGAGCCACGCAATGCTTTTCGAGCAGACCAGCACAGAGCCTGAGGCAGAGGTCACGGATGTGAGGAATCTGTACTGCGGCTCGGCCCTTGGTGTTTGGGGTGGTGGTGTACCTGATGCGAGCCGAGTCTGCATTATGTGTCAGGAGGAGGTTAGTGGAATATGCTTGTGTAGTTGTATAGGTCAATTTACTTGGTAAAGGTACTTATGTTTAAGTAAAGGTACTTACTTGTAAATGTTACTTGTAACGGATTGGCACTTGTCAAATTAGGTACAGATTGAGGTACTATCTGGTAATTGGATTCAAGGAGCGCGTAGAATCAGTACCTTTGTGATGGTGGAGATGGTTTTGTTATTTGCTGTCTGGCCTGAATGGCCGTAATAAATAGTTTTTGCAGAATATCACTTCAGTATCAGCTTGAAATTGTATTTATGTTGAATAACAAAAGTTTCAAATTATACCATTTGTAAGACGAAATTTGACCCTTTTGCTAATCCATTACAACTTCAGCATCTTACTGAAGTAACATTGAAATACGATTGTTCTGAAAAGCATTACTAGACTTGGGCCCCAGGTTTGATTCCCAATGTGTTTGTATGTTGCAGGCTCGCGTGGACGCCCAGTCCGACCCCCTGGTGCTAGTGGCGTTCGTGCAGTTCTCCACGGTGCTCAACAGATGTCGCGTCGAGGGCAATGGACTGCGCACTATGTACGACGTCGATGGTAAGCACAACTATAAAAGACAAACGCGTTCACGATCAACGCTGGCGGGTCGGTCAGAGGTTCAGGTGTCCATCCCCGCAATCGCGGAGGTAGTAATTCCATGGCCACTAAAAACCCACGTGTTGACTAGATAGTCAGTACTCAATGTCTCAATATGTGAGCCAACTGAAAATGACGGATTTACGAAGCCCGCGCTACGTAGATTCCCACCGAACTGGACGCCTTTTGGGATTTCCACAGCACGCGTTTATTGACATATATTTCGAATTGAAATGGGTATTTTAATAAACTTCGTCGTCTATAACTTAATCTTGTAATTCATAAATATTACTAAGTCATTTATTGTAAGGTGCAATCTCAATATAGGATTATTATATATACTTACCTCCTTAACCCTTCAAGGTACGCAGCCGCCGCACCCTCTAGCGTGGCTCCCGGCGGGCGTGGGTCCGTCAGCGCACGTGTCGTCCTGCGGCCACTCGCTACACTCACAATGCTGGCGCAAGTACGTTGACAGCGTCGTGGACAAGGAGAATCGGAGGTACGTGGGTGTTAATGTACAACACTAGTTAAGGATGTTAAGTGGTTGTGTTTGTTTACGATGTGTAGGGAATATTTGTAGGTAAAATAAATATAAAAAAGGATTGCATAAGGTTTTATGTTTCTGTATGTTCGTGTTAGCAGTCGATTAAAGGATGATGCGTTTAATGAAATGTTATGGTGTTGTTGACCGATATACTAAAGATAACCAAAGAGATATTTTCGAGTTTCGGTCGATTTTGAAAGGAAATGCACATAAAACAATCACCATTCCTATAGTAATCCTAAAAGTCGGAGCTCTCCTAAAATATGTGTACAGATTGAAAAGACTTGATTATGTGACTGTTAATATATCCTGCATTCCTGCTTAGTATGGTATAATTATACACATATATTATATGCCTTTATCACAATAACACGTACTTACATATACCCCTTACCCCCTCCAGGCCATACAGACTCCGTACCCCGTCCACGTTTGATGTGGAGCGTCGCGAGTACCTGTGCCCACTATGTGAGCGTCTGTGCAATACCGCGTTGCCGCTGATCCCGGCGCCGGCGTCCAAGCCAGGTGTACCGCCGCCCTTAACGCAAACGGCTTATAAGGATGCGGTGGAACTTATACTTAAGCACCAGGTTTGTATGGGATCATCTGATTTGTTGGACTAGACTACGGAGATCGATGTCTATTAGGCAAGCAATTGTGATAGCATTATTGTTTAGAAAGCGATTAAAGCGCAACCTTGGAAGAATTATTATTTTCATGCCTCAAACCTAAAAGTACATGACTATATGTTTTTGTAGTACATAACTTTCTGACCTTATAAAGAGTTCACCTCATTGTGAACGTTAACGGTTGAAAAAAATGTGACACGCCAAGTATTGGTTAAAAGTTAAAATTTTGTTTAACAGTTACAAAATACTGAGAAGAAATGTTTTAATTGATCATTGTACCACATATTTATACGTGATATATACTTTATTCAATATCTACATGACCAAGTGTAGGGTGAATGTAATCTGTGAAATCTTACTTTACATAATAATATTAAATATAGATCACATTTATTATTTTTACTCCTATTTCTTATTCTCAGGTGACATCGGAGGCAGTCCATCACTGTACGGAAACATGCGAAGAGATGCATTGCACAGCCAGAGCCCGAAGTGTGGATAACTCCTCAGTGGAAATGGACGGTGGTGAGTAGCAAATAAAAAAATCAAGAAAATTAAATTATATTGCGTTTTTTTAATTTACATACATACATACGCTGCACGACTTGTGTATACACACTCCCTTTTTTATTATGGCGGGGTAGTCAGAGGCTTGAAATGCTCATCTCCGAAATTTCGAAGGCATGTTAGGTATGGGTCATTCGAAGCCCGCGTATCACTAGATAGACAGCACCCAACGTGATATATAGTGAACCATATCGCCGTATATAGGCACTGACTATTACCTATCCTGAGGGATAGGCAGGTTTCCTCACGATGCATTTAATTTGGTTTTTTTAATTTATTTTATATTATATAGTAAATAGATAAAATAAAATACATATAACCGCGGAGTGTATATGAGAAGGTGTATGATTGTAAGTGAAGCGAAATTTATTAGCCATGATCGGGAAAGATGGTTCTCTAAAGGGAAATGAGTATGTATTTATGTAGTATAAAATGTACCAAAATTTCATTAAATTTCTTTTCATTTAACAGTCTCCCTCATCTCTTAATCTACGATTACATTCATTTTCAGCACCAGAAGTGCATGAGGAAGCACCAGTATACGTGTCAACGCACTGTCGCGAAATCTTGCCCTCGGATTTCCTGGTCCACTTCGACGGAGAAGTGCCCGTGTTTAACGAAAAGATAAAGAAGCTGGTCGATGATTTCACTATGGTACGTGTTCTGAATCGGGTTAAGATTTTATAACGTAGTAGTGGGCTAAATAGGGAAAGATTTGGTGTTATTTATCTGAAATTTGGGACGTATATTATTACAGCTAGTGAAATGTCAGTTACTGATATTGTTAGAAATATTAAACTGATGAACCAGTCTTTTAACAATATCACTCTCACAAGTGATATCAACATTAATCTGATCTCAAAACTTAATCAGGATCTCCTAGAGATAACAATAAAACTACTTACTTAAATATGCTGGCTTCGCATGGATTATTACCTGGACATATTTATCCTACAAGGCTAAGTAAAAAATATATAGAATATTTCTCTCTGTAAATTCTAGAAATCATAACCCCTCTTATTCAGTCTAATAAAATATTTTCATAATATTTTACGTTTTAATAATGATAAAATTCTTTTCCAGACTCTAATCGGAATGTCTGGCCAAAAGGACACAGGTGGAATGTCCTCTCTAGCGGCATTGTACAAAGCCACATCCTACACAATCCTATCGACAGACTCAGTATTGAAACTGGAACAGCGCCCTCTCTTGGGCGACATACCAGCTAGACACAAGGAAGCTTTGCAGGCAGTCATAAGGCTAGCTGCAATCACACCCACAGGCTCTGTAGACCCAAAACAAGTGGCTCACCACGCCCTAAACACTTTGAGTACGTTAGAAAAAACATCACCACTCACACAAACGGCTTTCTCAACTATGGTAGCCCTAGTTTTGTCTATACCTGGTCTGTTCGCGACCAAAGCCGATATATCAAGACCCACACATTTGGCTAGACAAATAGCGCTCCAGGTGTTTAGATCTGATCTCACCAGAGCCATGATTGTGACAGACTTGAGTCAGTGCACGAGTAAAGCGATGGACGAAGACGATGTCAAATCGGACTTGGAAGATTTAGTTCCTTTCATCGCGGAGTTGAGGCAAGGCACTCTAGATGCCGAAGAGTTGAACTGTAACGAGGTTTGGGAAGAGATTAAGAAGCAGACGCGTACCTTCTTAAGATGCTCTTGTCTGTTCTTCCATTTTCTAAGTGATATTCTTCCGCCCAATGAACTGACAGTACCGGGTGGAGATTCTTTTGAGGTTATGTGTGCGTACCTAGATCTTCCGACCTCGTTCAGGGAGCTGTTCGACTCTGTTGGTAGGAGTAAAGCGTTGGAATGGGGCAGGCTGTCCCAGTTTTGGTTTGAAGGGAAGGTCCCACCTCATATTGTAAGGGAACCGAGTGAGCCGCCCAAGTTGATAGCGCTGCCTGAAGACTTTTCGGAACTTATGAATTCGGTGTCAGAGTTCTCGTGTCCGAATCTCGAACGGGAAGACAGCCGGTACCCGACTATGTGTCTCGTCTGCGGAATGATACTGTGCTCCCAGAGTTACTGTTGCCAAATTGAGGTTCAAAAGGTGAGTGCTACTTGTATAATGTAATGACACTATGAAATAGGCGACATGTTATAAGATTAGAATAACAATAGACCATTTAAAGTGTTGTAAGTTCATAAATATAAAGCAGATTTCATATATCTATTACTATACAGATAAGATTCCTTAATACTTTTTGCCAATTTACTTACCAACCTTCCAATGCTTTGTATTTACACTGTACTATTAAACGTAGAGTTCTGATACAGTCAAATTAAAGTATATTGAACCCTAAATACATATGCGACGATGCATGGATGTTAGTGAACCTCTTAATTCATTCAGCTTTCATTTACCTCCATATACTATATACATCATCTAACCTTTATCTTATAGTGGGGACGTCCAAACGAGACAGAGCACGTGGGAGCTGCCGTAGCCCACGTGATGCAGTGCGGCGGAGGCTCCGGTCTATTCATCAGAGCGCGTGACTGCGAAACCCTGATGCTGGCTGCCCCGGCTCGAGGGACCACTATGCCAGCGCCCTATATAGATCATTATGGGGAGACTGATCAGGTAGGTTTCATACTTGCGAAGTTACGTTCTGTCGTTTTTAATGTTCACCTTTCACCTTGTCCAAACTTAATTATTCTTTAGGAGTTCCGTGAACAAAAAATAAATAAAACATACAGGAACATTATCCCTTTCGGGGTGTACATTCATATTTTGGTTGTGATGTCTTTTATATGTAACATTAGTGGCAGGTTAATAGCCAATCACCCTGCTCATACCCGAGTCCTTAACTTCCTTAATGCCCTCCCACGATATGCTGCGGGTACTAAGGTACCATAAGACTTTTGTTAAATATTAAATATCTAGATACACACCTGGTTTTACTAGACAAAAATAAAATGCTAATGACTGCCTCCTTTACAGAATCGTTTGTCTATAAGAGAGACCCTTACCTAATACACATGAAATACAAAAACAAACAAACGCATTCACAACCATTAACCCTTGCGGGGTAGTCAGAGGTTCAGGTTTGCATCTCCGCCATTGCGAAGGTAGTAATTCTATGGAAACCTCGAACCCACGTGTTAACCAGATAGTCAGTACTCAATGTGATAGGTGGTCAGCCATGTCGCCATTTACAAGCACTAACTATTACCTGTTCGACGAACAGGTAGGTTTCCTCACGATGTTTTCCCTCACCGTATTATTCGATGCATTTCGTAAATGTGTTTTTTGTTACGAAAATGTACATAGAAATTCATTAAAATTAATTTCCATTGGTACATGCTCAAGCGGGATTTGAACCCTGTACCCCCTGATACAGAGCCAAGCCCCAAACAACTGAGCTACGTCGAATTCACACACACACGAAATAATTCTACTAAACGCAAACAATTCTGTGTCTTACGTACCATAACTTTCACAGGGCCTTCGCCGCGGCAACCCGCTCCGCCTCTGCCCGGAGCGCTACGAAGAGCTGCGCAACTTGTGGCTATCGCACGGCCTCCACGAGAAGATCGCGCGCTCCATCGACACTAACGTACTAGTGACGACACGGTGGCAAGACATGTGATCGCCCATTCTGTACTCGGCACTTCGCTTTTATGCGCGGTAGAGGTGTTAACCCTAAGAGTGTAAAAAAGAACTCTAAGGCGTTGTGATAAGGTTGGTTTTGGAAGGGTTTGTTGCCCTTTTGGTAGGAAAGTATGATTAAATTGATTTATAGTGGTAGTAAAGAAGTGGAAAAATCAACCTTATTTACAATGGATTAGAGCTCGGTTTTCAACGTGACTCTACAGTTGTAATAATAGAAAGTGGAAGCAATGTTGACGGTTAGTTCAATACTAACACTGTCTTTGAGAGGTTTATATTTGTTTGACCTGTTGATGCGTCAAGATCGATTATGTTTAGATGTAACCGTTCACGCTTGTTAGATGAATATAAATCTGGTTGAACCACTGAAAGGGTTAGTTGAAGATCTCGTAACATGTGCTAAACTTGTGATGTTCATGAAATAGAGTTTATTGTTTATATTTTACGTTATGTCGATACAATTCGAAGGCACAAACGATTTTGGACTTAAACGGATTGTGTTTCGCATTAATTTTAGTAATTTCGAAATCACCTGTCCTCGTCGCTCCTATATGATCCCATATATGTTAGAACGAGACGGACAGATGTGTATAGATTGTTTTCGAGTGACTACAGTTTAGGTTATTTTGCATTGTTTTCATGATTTGTGTAATTTTATTTTTTGCCGTGAAATGATTTCGAATAAATTTTTAAATGTAGACCCTAAAGATATTTTTTGTTTATATACAAATTACTAATGGTGTCACGTATCTCAAAATAACTTTGTAAATAACACATACTCTAAAAACTATTGTAACACAAAATAAGCTCTCTTGTAAGGTTTCAATGAATAATAAAGAAAATAATTAATCCTATAGCATTATGAACCTACTATATATACTGAAAAATATAGTTAAATATAATCTAAAATCTTTATACCAAATTACCGATAAAGTTAAAATTTTGATTTATAACATATTATTTCGTTCCTAAATTAATTTAATCCCTTTTTGTGTTATGATAGTTTTGTAGAGTTCCTCTAATGTTTTTTAGTTCGTGCAATACCGTCTAATAAAAAAATTTAATATATTGTTTTGTTTTATTATGATTTTTCTGTTTTATCATTAGATATATTTATGTTCGTCACCTATCACGCTTATTAGTGCTTATTACGCTTAAAATGATAGTATTTTAAAATATAAAATAGCTTGATGAAATTTTGGGAAAATGTGTCAATGAGTGTTATTGACTTTTTACCGTAAGGTTAGTAATAGACTGTCGTAATTATAAAAATGAATTCATAATCTATGAAAGCAATACCTATGGTTGAAAGAAAGTTAATTATTAGTTGATTCATCTCTAAAGATGAGAAATTAAACGTTAATATACTGAATAAGTTCATAGAACAATCTTATGAACCTCCCTTTTCATATTAAATAGGTAAACTAATTATGTACTAACACTCTTCATATTAATAACTAAATACTCTTCCTTTAATAAATTAGGAATACTTACAGTTACAAACTCTTGATTGTTATATTAAGTTACTAAGGACATCACACCAATATAATTTTGAAGACACAAAAAACCGACAAATGTATTATGAGAAATTAAAATGAAACTGACTTATAGCATTAGTGATAAAAGAGTGGTAGACAAGTCTGATATTGATTAATTTGGCATAAAATATGTAGTAAATAAAGCTCTCTCTTTTGTTGTTTTCTTAGATTAAAATACTTATTTATCAGTAGGTATTACATGATATACAATACATAGATATTACAATAATATGTAATGCTGCGGTAATGCCGGTAGGTGAAAACTTTCATGAAAATATTATGATAATCTTTCTACCGCTCTGGATAATAATAGAGTTTACGAACTGTCTGTCCCTTGACTAAAAGTGCTAGTTTTCTAGAGTCTAAGTCTACTAATGAGTTTTAGTATAAACGCAGTTCAATATTAGATTAGTAATGGTCTGAAGTTGGTAGTGAATGACCAAAAGTGACAAATTTCACCATTAAAAATAGCAAGTGTCAAATTTGACTTAAAAATTGCGAAATTTCTCACTTTTGCTAATTTACTATCAACTTCACACTATCAGTGATCGGATATTGAACTTGATATTTTGCAACAAACATTAGTGGACTAAGGTTCCAGATTAAGTGTCCTAAGAACAGCGACCAAAAAATTCGCCGTGAATAGAAAACGATGGGATCATAAAAGACATTACAAACATGACTCATCTACAAACAATGAAAAAGGTACTTGAAATGGTCACTTTAAAGATGTTGAGTAACTTACATTATTGTAGATGTGTATCCATTTGTGAATTCTTACTTACAAATATATTAGACTTACCTTCCAAACTCAAGTTGTGAATTATGCATACTTAGAATAAAATTATAAATAAATCGTAGCATAGTAGATATATAAGCATTATACTGATATTAAAACTATATATATATATTGTCATGTAGATACCCCTTTAACCATCCGAAAAAGATTACTTAAACTTGAACCACCATCATTTTGAACTTAAATGTTATTCTAGTTTATAGGAAATTGAATAAAACTATTAAAATACAATACAGGTATACTCTGCTTGTGAATGGTGACATGGTTTACCACCTGTCACGTTGGGTACTGGCTATTTGGTAAACACGTTAGTTAAATGTGGTCATAGAATGACTAACCCTGCAATTGCAGAATTGGACACGTAAATATACCTCCAGGGTTAATTAGAAAAGTAAAGTGAACATTGGAAAGAAAAAATGGTTTGTTTTTTGGCTAACATCTCATTGGTCATATGGCTAACTTATTTTATCATACACACTTTATGATATAAGTAAAGTATGAATTTAAGTTTCATACTTTTTATATAGTCCCTAGTTTTTGAAATTTCGTAATTGAAACTCTAAATGTAAGATTTTATAAATTTCTAGATGCTATTATCTTTCTAGGTACGCACAAGATGTGATTTACGTAATGTCTTAATAATTAATTGTTGATATAAAATGTATATTTATCCTTAGATTGTATGATATAAAAGAGATTATTTATTTGTTTGTGCTTTAAGTATTATTGTATTCCATTTTTACGTAATAACTAAATAAAAAAACTTTGCAACTAACAGTATAAAAGATGTAGAATCTCGCAATACCTACGCGAAATTCTTTCAAAATATCAGTCTTCAATAAATAGTTTTATATCTCAATTCATTTCGAAGTTAACTTATACTACATAACTCTTATAGTTTATTTCAATAAACACAAACCTTTCCACATAAAAATTAAATAAATTTATGTACCTAAGTTACTTTATTTTTATGAATTTAAGAAATTAATAGTTAAAAATACAATTACTATTTTATTGTGTGTAACAGGAAAGAAATTTTGACTATGGCTGTAAAAAGTAATATTCTCATGATTCTTATTTGTCTTGCCACTTAAGACAGAATATATATGAGTAGTTACATAAGTAATTAAGTTATCTTATCTATTTATTAGTAATTCACAAATAGACTTAAAACAAGATAATATTGTGGGAGTGCCAAGCCGAGTTGCGTTTGAATAAAATAATGTCTCACATTCATCGTTTTATTTTTTTAGCGTACCTACAATATAAAAGGTACAAAAATATACAACATTCGTATTAAAAACAAGATCTCTTAGATTAATACTTGACGTGTAAAGAAACGCAATAGTCATTATTTTCACATAGTTAATGAACTACTTCAGTCTTCATAAGGGCGTGGAAGGCGGCGACATGACGACGATCGGTTCCAAAGTCTTGGGTGAGTCGGAAGCGGCCTGTCCTTGAATGTTCAACCGCGGCAAATCTGGCAGATCCATGGTCCCCCATCTCTGGAACATGGCCCGCGCCACCGCCTTCTCATCAGTTTTGGGCGGATAATTGATCTCGACTGTAGCAAACTCTTGCTCAACGAGTGCAGTGATCATTTCCTGCGTGCGGCGTTCGTTGAAGGTCTCGTTTTGTGCCCGAGCGTCCAGCGCCGACTGCAGGAACAACTGCCAGCGCGGAATATAGTAGTACTGCAGTAGCTCCCACCACTGCTTGCAAGCGTAGTCCCTTATCTCTCCATCAGGGCCCCACAATGTCAACTGGTTGCGAGCGTTCAGCTGGTAGTGCAACCGTTCGGCGTCGCCTCGGGCGAGCATTGCGGCACCCGCGAACCACTCCTTGCCAGTGAAACTGTCGCTCGACTGAACCACCTCTGCTAGCGCGTTCAAAGCCCGAAGGAAAGCCTCCACGTCGTTAGCATTACGCTCTTGGCCGATGCGCATGTACAACTGCTCTGCCCGGTACTGCAGCACCTGTCGCGTCACGTCCACTAAGTCATGGCGAAACCCTTCCGACTCGCAGTGCGGCGCCGCGGCCACGAAGCCCCGCCAGGCGGCTATCAGGTCCTCGCTGCCGTACCAGGCCCACGGACGAAGCCTGAAGCTGGGCCTCCGAGTGACCACGTACTTGCCTCGGACGCGAGCCAACCCCTGGAAGGAGTACACGCTGCGCAGCAAATGCTTCCATGCGGTGGCGGTCTCGTTGCAGCCGTAGCGACGCTCGGCATAGGCTGCCGCCCAGGCGTCCAAGTCTACGGGGCCGGGCCGCCACGCCGCCTCCAGCATGAGCTCATACATGAAGTAGTTCTGGTGGATGCCCTCGGGCGTGAGGCCGACGCCCACCATGGTGGTGCCCCTCTGCTGCCGCGCCGAGTGCACGCGCTCGTTGACCGCTGCGGTGTCGCCGAACATGCCTAGCGTGCCACCGAAGTTGTGCAACATGCACCACACGAACGGATGGCCGTAGTACATGTCATAGAGCTCGAACTGCGGCCACTGCTCGCTCTGCAGGTCCAGCACCAGCATGCGCCCGGGAGGGACGGCCGTCAGGAAGGCGCGCACCCCGCTCAGCGGCCACAGCACGGGGTCGTGCACGAACATCCAGTTCTGCAGCAGCCACACGGCGTCCGCGTCCGCCTCATGCATGGTGGCGAAGATGGCGACGGCCGTGTCGCGCACCAGCGCCTCGGACCAGTTGCCCACCGCCACCTCGTTGAAAGGGTCCGAGTGGTAGAGATAGCGCGCGCCCGTCATTTGCCGCAGCTCCTGCAGGTACAGTTGGCCGATCTGCGTGAAGAGCGGCTCCTTGGGGTCCAAGAAGAGGCCGCAGCAGTGCTCGTCGCCGAAGCCATTCCAGGAGCCCACCGCGTGCATCTTGGCGGTGGGGTACGCCAGGGCGAGCGCCGGGGGCACGTGGCCGTTGAAGGCGGGCAGCGCCGGCGCCATGCCCAGCCGCAGCATCATGGGCAGGAGGGCGCTCTGGATCTGCAGCTGCCGGTCGTGCCACGAGGCGTGAAGAGGCCCCGCCCACGCGTGCACGTTGCCCATGCGCAGCCAGGCGAGGAACGCGGGGCCCGAGAAGTAGGCGTCCAACTGCGCACTCGTCAGCCCCAGCGAAGTGTAGACGCGCCGCCAGACATATTCTTGGGCGACCGGCGCCAGAGCTACGTTGATCCCGTTGAGGGCCATCCATTCGAGGTGCTGCGTCCACGTGGCCACGTCCCACCACACGAAGCTGTACGAGAACGTGCACACGTTCATGTAGTAGCGCACGCGGTCGTTGGCCACCACGCTCTCGTTGGCGGGCGGCAGCGGCGACGGTATGTGGACGCGGCTCTCGCGCCACGACACGTGCGAGTTGCAGTACTTCTTCAGGTAGTAATTGAAGCCCCAGACGGCGGCCACGCCTGAACTGGCCTTGATGTGGAGGCTATCATTGTGCACGTATACATGGAAAGTATCTTTGTAGTCTGTGAAGAGGGTAGGGTCCACTTCAACCGTTGCCTTCTTCAGGTACTTGTGTACTATCTGCTGGGCCGCCTTCGTTTGTTCCGATGCGGAGGTCTGTGTCTGCCAGGCCGTGGTGTTTATAAATTGTAAGTTCGCTTGGGCGGCGGCGCACAGGCACAAGCAAAGCACGAGACGCCTCATCGCGACGCTTTACTCGCGCTGACTGAACTGTGAGTGGAGTGTGGAGCCCGGTCGGCTTTATCTGTATTTACAAATACCAATTGATCGTGCCCCGGCCAGTAAGCGTCCTGAGAACGTGATTTACGAACTTCCGTTTGTAATCACAATGCAGAAAGTGGAATGGTGGAATGTTTCAGAATTTGGTGAATTGTCGCCTACAGCACATGGTTTCCGTTTCGGTTGAAGTCTAAGTTTGTAATATAGTTCATCTTTTGTAAAAGATATTTACAATAGAGTCTTAGCTAGTTAGGAACAGAAACAATGTATAATTACAAAGTTTTAGAAAAAAAAAACAGCGTAGCTCAGTCGATGAGGAATTGATTCAGTATCAGTAGGTACAAGGTTCAAACCTCGCAGCAGATATTAATGAAATTTTGCGATTTTCTATGTACACGTTCACAATAAAAATACATTTGTGAAATGCACCGAGAAAACCTACTTGCTCTCCGGTGAGGTAATAGCCAGTGCTTGTAAATGGCCACACGGCTTACCACCAGTCACATTGAGTACTATCTGGTCAACACGTTTCCATAGAATTACTACCTTAGCAATTGCAGAGTTGGACATCTGAATCTTTGACTAACCTGCAAATGTTAGATAATGGTCGTGAAGGCGTATTTGTCTTGCCTTTTTAAGAATATAACGTCACAATTATATCAAAGAACTTTGTCTTATGGCCGAGAATCAAACCCGGTAACAATATAACTGAAGAAAAGCCGGTCAACTAAAGTTAGCGACAATAACCTACCTTTTTACGACACATTAATTTTGAATAGCCTATTGTATAAATTGATATTACCGAAAAATTGTTTCTTTTTTATATGACATACAATACAGCCGTAGGAAATACAATAATAATTTTCACGATTAATCTATTAAGATAGACGCCATATTGAAAAAGAGTGACGTTAGAAGTATGAGTGGTAATGAAGCCAAAGTAAATTGTCAAGATCGGGACAGATAGACATCTGTGATCTCTGCCACAGGGATTAGGCATGATGTGTATGTATGTATGTAATTTATAAACCTTATAACTGTTACGCTATTTGTTAATCCTATAACACATTTTCCTGATACGGAAAGATATGTTAAATAAATAGGTAATCCTGAAAATTGTGAACAAAAATGTTTCTAGTATGTTAACCATATATTTCAGAGACCTAAGTCCACTAATGCATTTTGCAAAATATCAGCTCAATATCACTTCATCTATTATATCTATGACTTCACTAACACAGTGAAGAACTTCACGCTATTACTGAAGTTATGTTGAACTAGTACTTACTATACTTGGGCCTCAGGACTTGTATTTTTACACTTCTTTTACTAAGGTTCTTGTCGTAATGTTCCACTGAAAATGGTTGAGTTATGCTTAAGTGTACTATAGTCAGTTACTATAATCGGCTAGTGTACGTGTGGATGTCAATTAAGCTAAACTTTTTACCAGACACTATCTGGTCAACGTGGGTTCGAGGTGGCCATACAATTACTACCTTCGCAATTGGGGAGATGGACTCCTGAACCGCTGCCTACCCCGCAAGGGTTAATGGTCGTGATCGTGTTCGTCGTTTTTTTTTTACCGGAATCTGGAAAAAACATGAATCTGTGCCTCTGTAGAGAAAGGAGACATTTATGTTTATAGTATTTTTTATTTTATTTAAGACTACATGATATTTTAGTTACTTTTATCTTAGTTCTATATCTTTATTAATTTATCGTGATATGACCCGGTCTCACTTAGTAAATACATGATATTTAATTGCATAAAATACAAAACTAAAACATTTCTTTATACACATTTTGTTTACAAACTACTTACTCATTTTAGAATATTTGATGCTCAATGTAGATGCTACACAGAAGAGGCGTGTATGTATGTATTTTTATCCGTATCATATTGAAAAACTATCTAATACAAAAATCAAAAAAAAAAAATGAAAAATAACAAATACAATCTAAACACATTAATTATTGTCACTATAATAATACCAAGAAAAATAAACCTCAAAAAATTACCTTAAAATGGTAAAAGATATCAAAAGAAATGAATTGACCCCGACGTGATTTGAACACGCAACCTTCTGATCTGGAGTCAGACGCGCTACCGTTGCGCCACGGAGTCAGTGCGAAATTAAGCGAAATTATCTAATTGCTTTGAAAAGACTTTTACACTATTGAAAAGTGATTTAGATAGAAAAAATACGGAGTAGGTAAGCTGAATTCTTTGGCATCTTTTCTTCATTATGTATGTAAAATACAGGTAGGTATATATATTAAATGACCCCCGTTCTAGCTGGGATGCAAAAGAATGCAAACTAGCTGCCGTTCCTCAAAAAATTTGTTTTGTAGTTTGGCACTGGGCAAATAATCCCTGAGGCTAGAGTTTCTTGTTGGTTCTTCTCCAAGCTAGGACTTCCGAACCAACGGTACCACTCAATATATTTCGACGTTCAATGAATGTACTATTACTGTGCTTGTATTGAATAGTTTTAAGAGTAGTTTTAAGAGATTCGCGATTTATACTTATGATTAGTAACTAACGGGACTTAATATAAAATATAAACGTCGGGTTAATAAAGGTAACTTTATTATATAAAAACATACGCAATAAGTTCCGTTAGTTATTAATCTTGAATATATGTATTTTATTTAAATTTGAATAGAAAGGGGATCCGTGATCTCTGTCTGCCTTATATGTACTTCTGATAACTAGTTGGTTACCATTGTCATAACTATCAAGGTCGTGATTGCGATGATATGGAATATTTGTGATTGATCGCTAATCGCCCATCGTCTAATAGATTTCATTTACTCTAGTCCCTTAGTCACCTGCTACTTTTTATAATAATATTTGGACATTATTACACCAATTGAAGTAGCCCCTTGCTACGTACATTTAAGACTTGTGTTAAGGGTACTAGAGTTAACGTAAATTTAAGAAATACATATTAATTATATTAAGATAAATAAATACATAGCACATATAAACAACGACCAGACTGGAAAGAAGAAGAAAGCGTAGTTCTTAACTCTGCCTCCACCGGGAATTGAACTCGGGACCTCACGAGCGTTCAGGCGGCTAACCGATCGCGCCACGGAGGTCGTCAAAACTTCCAATAGATTCTATCCCTTATCCTTTAGTTGCCTCTTATGAAGAATGGCAGCTAGTTTGCCCTCTTTTACGTCCCAGCTAACACGGGTTATTAATCATAAAATTTCATTCGTTGGCTATCCAGCGGGGCAACGCTGCTAGTGTGCTGGGGGCTTTTGCTTTTGGGTGCTCAAATTCAGGACACTAGTGGCGCTGTGTAAATATTTAGAGATCCCGCCACATAAATTGGCAGTAGCCAAACTTGGAACTAAATTTGACGTTTCCGCCATTGCGTGTTATTTTGTATGAAAGGTAAATTTAGTATTACCAGCGTTGTGTTTTTTGCCCAGTCTTTGTAATTTTTATGTTTGTTAAGGGTGAATATAATAAATTGATTTCCGGAGTTTCTTGTTAGTTCTTCTCCAAGCTAGGGTCTCCGCTGATCTACCCTCGGTAAAAAATATGTAAAGACAATGCTCAGTGCCATGTTTGAAATAATAGTTTTAAGAGATTCGCGATTTATACTCATGATATAAGATATAAGGGTGTGTATAAGATTGATTGCAGCTGTGGGAAATCCTACGTCGTGCAGACTAAACGGTCTATTGCGAACAGAGTGAAGGAACACATAATATATGTAATATATAATAAGAAGGATAAGTCCCGTTAATTATAAATCATGTTTGAAATAGTTTTTTTAATTTATACTTAGATCATAAGATAACTTTCAAAGAGAGCTTGTGATAGGGCCTATTTTAAATAAACATATTTTGACTTTGATATATTAATTTGTTTTATTTGAGTTTATAGCTCTGCAACCAAAGACCGTTACAAATGAAACCTATAATGTATCGAGCCGTGTGGCACAGTGAGTGCTAGTTTTGGCGTGTTTACTGGTAACACTGAATTACGCGACTGTGGCGACGCCCCCAACTGCCAATTTATATGGCGGGATCTCTACTTTGATTTAGATTTAAGTTTTTTAATGTTTTAATTTGTACATAGTTTGATTTTGTTTCTTCAACAGACAGAAATGTTTTAAGTTCTTATATATTATTACAGATAAATTAATAATACAATTAGTTGTAAATAGCACAATATTATATGAACAACACTGTCTCCTCTTAAATAAGTAAAGAGGCAATCATAATATATAATATAAACATATTACTTACTTACATTAAGTGTTGTAACACATTAAATTGTGTAGGTACATAATTATCTTGTAGCTTTTATCTGCATTAGGTATGAATATCAAAACACGATGATATGTCAATAACCTTTATCATTAAGTTAATGGTCTTCTATCTATAACATGATACTTGATTTATGTAATAAGGAATACTGTGTAAATAATACGTACCTACTGATTTAAACTGCCTTTTACAAGATGAAATAAAGGGACCAGGAACCGAAGTTTAATTATTCCACATTTTAGCAATTTTAATGGCGAGGTATAAATAACACTTTTGCTACTCCACATTTTAATATCAATACATAATATAGAGGCCAGTATATATTACAAGAAATAACATTAACATAACATATGGTTCACGACTTGTGTATGCACACTCCCGTTTTTATCGCGGAGGGGTAGTCAGAGGTTTTAGTATTCATCTTCGGCATGTTAAGTATGGGTCACTCGAAGCCCGCGTTTAAGTAGATAGACAGCACCCAACGTGATAAGGATTGAACCGTATAGAGACATTTGCTATCACCTAACCTGAGAGATCTATCCTCACGATGTTTTCCCTCCCCGTTAGCGACTGTAAATTATGTACGTAAATGAAAAACACATTTAAGTGTCATTCATTGGTGCATGCCAGAGCCAGGATTCGAACCTAGGTCCTTTCTTATAAGAAGTCAGAGGTCTTACCCACTGGGCTACAACCGAAATGTATGTCGATACAACCTCGATAGTTAGGTTAAAGGCATAAATAATGCGTCAACTCTGAAAGGAAAGGACGCGAGAATAAGTTTATATGTAGGCTACATGTATGATTGTATGTAGGCCTACTCGTATGTATTGGCGTAACTATGGTAACCAATAAACACAGTATTGACAGAATAAAAACTCATTATGTATGTAAATCAATTTTTATTTCACTTAAAACTTAACAATAAATATTTCTTACACAAAATATATTTTTTTTAGCTGCTTTTCTCATTATTTATGTACAAGCTTTTTATATACATTCAAAATATAGGCGACAATTAAAGCCGTAAAAAGATTTTTTTATTCATTTTGTTTTCAATAGCGCACTTACATAATGTACCTAAAAACAATATAAAGAAGAAAGATATATCAAGCTAAGCAGGCTAAAAGTAATAACAAGGTTAATTGTTAAAACAATAACGTAAATATATTTTCGTGTACGTATATAACAAATAAACATAAATTTAAAATTTTGTTTGAACAACAAATAAAAGTTTATAAAAATGGGTAAATTATAACATATTCTTAATCATATTAAGAATTACGAAACTTACTTCATCGCAAATATAGATAACATATTATGTACTAAAAAAATAGAAATTAGCAGTACCTATAAACATCGAGTGTGTATGAGGATGTGTATGGACCCTAATGAAGCGAAAATGGTTTGCCAGGATCTAAAAAAAATGGGATCCATGAGCTCTGCTTACTATCTGAAGAGAGACGGGCGTAATTTGTATGTAGGTGTGAATAATTAATAATGGCAGTTTTTTACTTAACAACTATGAATTTTTTGTACCTTATTAGTCATATTACACTGAAAGTATACGAATAATAGTAAGAAATGATACATAAATATGGAAAATAATTCAATGCACATCAAAAATACTGAAATATACACCAAAATATAGCTAAACGCAAAGGTTAGGTTTGGGTTGGGATTGTATTATCTGATGTTCCTTTAAACACTATCCCATAAATACTAATAAAAATTATAATACATTACGTTAGTTACTAATGAGATATTTAGTAAAAAGTTATGTCATGAAAATGGTCATGGTTTTTGTTATTATAAAACAAAGCTACTTTTAAATAAATTAATTTTGTTACCATGCTCATTAGTCTATAATACGCCTTAAAAACCTAATAATTAAAAAAAAAGATAGCAATAATATACTATATTCGGACTAACAATATTAAGTATAATTGTAATTTATGTATATATGTAAAAAATATTTAGAGCGAATTACCATCAAAAAGAACTAATAATTAAAATTAGTGGAATGTGTATATCTTTTAAAAATTTTATTATGTTGGTGCCGTTACGTAGTTTTAGAAATTTTCTTCATAGATATATGTAGGTACTTGGCACATTAACAGTACATTCGATTAAACTATTACAAAATTAATAAGGAAATCCTTATTTTGATTAAAAGCTTTAACGTGTTATATGCAACGCCTTATATGCAAAGAAATAATAGCTGGCATGATATAACACTGATACTTAAAGCACCTTAAAGAGATCATGAAACAATTTTCAAATCTGTTGTTAGGGGGTAGGCAGAGATCAGGGAATGTCTTTATACATCGTTAGGACATCTAAGTATAGAGTATTTACATAGTAGTTTCATAACATACATACGCTCAACGACTTGAGTATACACACTCCCTTTTTTATTGTGGCGGGGTAGTCAGAGGCTTGAGTGCCTATCTCTTATATAGTAGTTTCCTACATAGTATACAGGTTTGGAGAATAAAGGCCAAAATATGTGTACCCAACTTATGTCTAAAAAACAGTAAGTTTAAATTATTATGGTCTCAACAATTACTAAAGTATTATATTATATATATAAACTAGCGACCCGCTCCGGCTTCACACGGGTATAAAATATATAGCCTACTCCACTAATTTTAATGGATGTTATTATACATATAAACCTTCCTCTATCTATTAAAAAAACCGCATCAAAATCCGTTGCGTAGTTTCAAAGATTTAAGCATACAAAGGGACATAGGGATAGAGAAAGCGACTTTGTTTTATACTGTGTAGTGATATAAATAGAAGAACATATATAAAGAATTAGTTTTTAACCTTCAAAATCTATTTCATAGTCATCCAATAGTCAATTAAGGCGGATGTACGAAGCGTAAAGAACAGAAGAGCATGCATGAGAAGATTAATAGGTGTAAGTTAAGCAAGGGAGATTTGTCAGGATACTTTCAGGCTATTGATAGTCTCTGCCTATTCCGTTAGGGACGTAGAGGCATGAATATATGCATGTAACCTTCCAGTCTCTGCCTACCCCATAACAGGCAAAAAGTCGTAATATTAATGTTATAATGATAAAATCTTTAGGCTAACTACACAGGCATTTCTCTGATTGGTTTTGTACTCTTGGTGAGGTGGTTCCTAGGTTTATTCTAGTCGGTGATAGGTCTCCCTGAAAAATAATATATTTTTATTAGATTTATAATCATATACGATATTGTAGGACACTATTACACCAATTGAACTAGCACCGGGCTAAGTACATTTAAGACTTGTGTTAAGGGTAATAATCATTTTATATTCAAGAAATATATACTTGTTATATATAGATGGATAAATACGTTATTCTTAACTAAAACTCCACCGGAAATTGAGTCTAGGACCTCACGATTAGCGTTCAAGTGGTTAACCGATCACGCCACGGATGTCGTCACATACATATCCGTTCACGTCCTATATTTTTTTTCGTGGTGTAAAATACTGTAGTACCTAAATCACCCTATACATATAAGTATTTTACCTTATACAATTTAAGTTATGTTCTTCTCATGGCGGGTGTACGTAGTGTGTAGAACAGAAGAGCATGTATGAAAACGTCAATGGGTGTGAGTGAAGCAAGAGAGAATTTTCAGAACCGTTTAAGTTGGTAATCTGTAGTCTCTACTTATCCCGTATGATAGTTGAGGCGTGACGATATACATGTATGTATGAAATAGTTAATTTTAAAAAATTTAAGCGATTTATACTTGTAGGAGCCCTAGGGTGACTAGCTAGACTTGATGGCGTGATATTTTAAAGTGTAAGAAATAAAACACTTGCGTTTTGTCTCAATGCTGTAAAGCGTCTATTCAAAAACGATATATTCCCTGCCTGGTCATATTTATTCTTTCTAGAAAGAATCGTGTCGCGTCGTCTTGTTCCTTTGTCCACTAGATGGCGTGGTAACACAGTCGCAAACTCGACTTTTCCAAGATCCACTAGATGGCGCCACTGGCGTGGATGGCGTGTTAACATCTTCGCGCGCCTTGAGAGCATCTAGCTCTCAATATTACAATCCTCTATTGTAGTTGATATCGGCAATGGGCACAGCTTAGGGTAGGCCCGCTTGATTACTCCGTTTGCCGTTTGCACATTGGCCACCCGTGCTAGTCCGTCAGTGCCTGGAAACAGAGATACAATGCGGCCCATGCGCCACTGCAGTGGCGGGGCATTATCTTCCTTGATCAGCACCATTGTGCCAGCCCTCAGATCAGTGTGGTTGTCCTTGTTCCATTTGGTACGTCTCTGCAGCTCGGCTATGTACTCGCGATGCCATCTCGTCCAAAAGTGACATCTCATCTGCTCGACTCGTTTAAAGCGGCTAAGGGCAGTTGTAGGTACATGTGTGACGTCAGCGGTGGCAGGCGAAGTCAGCGGACGGCCCAGTAGGAAGTGCGCTGGGGTCAAAGAGGTAAGGTCGCTTGGATCTGAAGACATGGGATGTAAGGGACGGGAGTTGAGGACGGCTTCTATTGAAGCTAAAACCGTGCTCAACTCCTCGTACGTTAGGTTAGCATTGCCTACAACTCGAGTAATGTGATGCTTACTCGATTTCACACCTGCCTCCCATAGACCGCCAAAATGAGGTGAGTATGGAGGAATAAATTTAAATTTTATCTCGTTACTAGATGCATACTCGATAATTTTATTTGAATTCATCCTGAAAAAATCTGTAAGCTCTCGCGCAGCGCCTACAAAATTCTTACCGTTATCAGAATAAATTACTTTTGGTTTGCCTCGGCGTGACATAAAGCGATTCAACGCCATTATATAAAATTCACTAGACAACCCAGTGACTGGTTCCAAATGTAAAGCCTTGGTAGTGAAGCACACAAATAGACACACATAACACTTCTCAAGCCTAGCCCCCTTGCCTTTTTTGTTAAGAATGTGTAGTGGTCCAAAATAATCAACCCCACTATACATAAATGGAAAGCCAGGTGTCAAACGCTCAGCTGGTAGGCTGCCCATCAATGGCTGCACCGTCTCGCCAAGCATTCTACAGCATTTGACACATTGCCTAACTTACCTAAAGAACGTATAAACTCACGCCAACTATCTTCTATGTGTTGTGGTAATATGTCATCCCACCCGGCTTTGCATAGCCATAATTTCTGAAGCAAAATCTTAGCTGTTATTACTACTGGCCCAAGCAACGACAAAGGGTCGTAAATTTGTGACGTCACAGATAATAAAATCCTTTTAGTGACTTTATTAAAATTATCGCTTAACTTAGACACAAAATGCAGTTCGTCTGCCTTACTAAACCACCCTATACCTAAAGTTTTACACGAATAATGGTCATCCAATGATAAGTACTTGATCTCATCACTATTATCTGATAAGCAACCGTGCGAAACATCATTAAAATTGAAAATCCATTTTCGTAATGGAAAACAACCTAACTTACAAACGCTATTTACCTTATTAACTATTTTTGCTAGCTTCATTTTACAATCGTGACCTGTTATAAGATCGTCCACGTAAAAATCATTTAGAATGACCTGTGACACTTCATTGTCATTGCATTCCAGGCCTAGCTGTCGTAAACACCTATTTGATAGATAAGGCGCAGAAGCGGTCCCATAACTAACCGTATTTAGTTGGTATATGCTAATAGGCTGGGACGTATCCTCACGCCACATAATTAGCTGTAATTGCCTTTGATCAAATGAAATTAAAATTTGCCTAAAGAACTTTTCTATGTCCGCGCACGCTACATACTTAAACTGACGAAAACGTAAAAGTATCTCAAACAAATCATTTTGTAACGCGGGACCCGTATATTGAATATCATTAAACGATTTACCAGACAAAGTTTTTTGACTAGCATCAAAAACTACTCGTAATTTAGTTGTAAGACTATGCTCACGAAATACACCATGATGAGGCAAAAAATAGTTAGGTACATCGTAATTATCTATACGTGTCATATGGCCCAAATCAACGTATTCCTTCAAAAACGCACTATACATTTGCTTATGTTGCGAGTTACTATTCAGCTTGCGCTCGAGAGATAAGAACCGGTTTTTTGCAACATCGAAGCTATGGCCAAGTACATGCGAGTCTTCTTTCAACGGAATACGGACAACAAAACGACCGTCACTCGTACGCATAGTAGTTTCATTAAATAATTTCTCGCAAGCTCGTTCATCAGGTGTTAGGTACTTAGTAGGACTAATGATTTCCTCTACTTCCCAAAATTTACGTAATTGAACGTCTAATGCAGACGTCTGCAAAAAGTTACAATGAGTGTTTTTATTAAAATAATGCGAATTAATCCTGCCCGAGATAATCCAACCTAGCTTGGTATTTTGCAAGTAGGCGCCACAAGGTAGTTTAACGCGACCATCTTGTAATAAATCCCAGAAACAATCTGCTCCGAGCAGTAAATCTATTGTGGAAGACTTATAATATAATGGATCGGCTAAATAATAATCACTGCTAATTTTTATGCTATCGTTACTTACTCGTGGCGATACAGTAGTGATATTAGGTAAAATAAGACAACTAATGCGCTTCTCGTAATCATTTCTCATCGATTTGAATAGTAAGTCGCATGATTCAGTACAACGAGAAATAGAATTACCTACTCCTGTGATTTTGCAAATGGACTGTATAGTTTTAACGTTTAATCGTTTAATTAATGCACTAGTCGCTATAGACCGCTCGCTGCCGCTATCTAATAGAACTCGCGCCTTGTGGTAGATATTATCGCCGCCCTTAATGCATATGATGGCAGTCGATAATAACACCTGTTTTGATGCGTATTGTTGCTGTGGACAAACTGAACTAGAATAGTCAGATTCACCGTTGTAATAATGCGAAACTTGTGAATCTGTCATTGCCGTAAGTAAAGCGACGTTATCTACATGCAATAGTGTGTTATGCTTCACATTGCAGATACGGCAAGGCCCGAAAAAGCATTGCTCCGTGCTATGGCCTACCCTAAGACAGTTATTGCACAACTTTTTCTCGACTACAAATTTTTGTCGTTCACCTACATTTATTGTGAGAAACTTGTCACAGGCGTAAAGCGAATGACCACTGCTGCACATAGGACAGACAGGTTGCCTAGACTTATTTACTCGTGAATGTTTAGGTGTAGATACTAAAGCGTGTATGTTTGTATTTGTGTGAGTTTTTGTTTGTGAGTTGTTGTATGAGTGTGTGTGATGTGTATGTGAGTTATGGCCAACTTTGACCATTTCTAGCATCTCCGCCCTGTTGCCCAAAAAATTAAGTAAAGTTTGCAAGGTTATTTTTTGCTTGTTATCTTCTAATTTCAATAACTTATTTTGCTCCCATTCTTTTTCGGTAATTGAATCGAATTTTGACACAACTAAATAAATAACAAGGGTATCCCAATATGTAGTGGGTTCTCCCAAAGATTCTAATGCCCTCAAGTTCTTCAGTACAGAATCTATCAGTTTACGAATCTGTGCTGGTGATTCTTTGCTAATTGATGGCAAGGAAAACAAAGACTTTATATAGTTGTGTACAAGCAAGTTATTATTGTTGTACCTATTTACGAGCAAACCCCAAGCAATGGCATAGTTACTTGATGAGAATTCAATGGATTTAATTACTTGTAATGCATTGCCTTTTAAAGCAGATCGCAAGTAATGATATTTTTGTATGGCATCAAGGCTTGTGTTATGAATCATTGAAAGATAAGTATCCCTAAACTCCAACCAGTCGTCCAACCTTCCGTCGAAGTATGGCAGGTTGATGGTTGGTAATTTCACGAAAGAAGTACCTACTTCGCACTTGGAACAGTCACTAGATTTAGGAATATTTTTCGCAAACAAAAGTTCGGCGTCCGACAAAGCATTATAAAACATGGCTTCAAAACTTTCTCTATAGTCAAGCTGTTCTTGAACATCTGAATCAGGTATTATTTCATCGAGTTTTGATTGAATGAAGTCATATTCTTTGAATAATGCCCTGGCGGAATCCGTTCTAAGTGTTAGTTCTGAGCGCTGTTTGTCGGTAAGGGCCTCCAGATCACACAATGAATTCAAATATTTGGCAAATAAGGTAAGTTTACTCTTTACTGCACCGCGTTTTCTATTAAATTCTTTGATTAAAACGTTATTATCTATTCCTACGCACAAACGCGGCGATTTGCTACCATCCACACTCATCTTAGCGAATTAATGGAATGCAGGTACTCACTGAATATGCTGCGTCACGTTGCGACTGCAATCAAACTCACGCTGCACTCACCCGGCAGTGCTGGAATTGAGCACAATATTAGAACAAAGAAGACAAAACTAGGAATAAGGAAAGAAAGGTCGAACCCAGCGCCTTAGGCGTATGTTGCTCCAGGCTTCCAATCCTATTGTCCTTCTCCTTTATAATGCGCTTGGTTGGTTTTATCCTTTACATTTAGGTATCACTAGTACCAAAGTCTTCGCTGATTCCTTGTATAAAGCATCCGGCTCGAAGGACCATGTAGGAGCCCTAGGGTGACTAGCTAGACTTGATGGCGTGATATTTTAAAGTGTAAGAAATAAAACACTTGCGTTTTGTCTCAATGCTGTAAAGCGTCTATTCAAAAACGATATATTCCCTGCCTGGTCATATTTATTCTTTCTAGAAAGAATCGTGTCGCGTCGTCTTGTTCCTTTGTCCACTAGATGGCGTGGTAACACAGTCGCAAACTCGACTTTTCCAAGATCCACTAGATGGCGCCACTGGCGTGGATGGCGTGTTAACAATACTCATTTTATTTACTATGTGAGACCGGGTCGTATCACGATAAATTAATTAAGATATAAATACCTTAACTACACCCGACGTTTCGACCCAGTTGCATAGGCTGTGGTCGCGGGAAGACTGGCGTTTCAGCTAATGTCTGTCTACCCTCACATATTTATATCTTTATTAATTTAATTTATCGTCATACCACCCAATCTCACATAGTAAATAAAATATGTATGTTATGTTTTGTTTATTTTGGGTTTTTAACTAGCATGGATGATGTCAGATTATACTCACCTCAACGCTGACTACCCTTAACGGTTGTTTGGTGTACAGCTTGTGGGCTAGGGTCAGGAATATGGAGTCTACCGTCTTGCATTCCAGGTCCAATAATGCTGACGTTTCAAATAGCTGAAATAATTATGATATGGTGATAAGACTAATGTTTATGGAAGAGGAATAAATTTAGGTAAACTATCATATTTGATGATATCATCATATTCTTATAAATGCCTATATTACCATTATCTAATATAGTCTGGCTAACGAAAGTAGATACTGAAAAAGCGCGGCAAATTTAAAATATATTAGCATTGCAACCCTAAAATAAAAAGGAAAGGCGGAACAACTCACTTTGATACTTTGACATTTATTTTTATTTTACTAGTGGATGCTTCCAATTTTGTCCGCGTTATAACGTGATTAAAAGTAGCTTATATAACTTGTTATCTCTTTATTAACTCCATACCAAACATCACACGGATACGTCACTCCATTGTAGCGTATTAAAGGAACAAAAAGAACAAACAAAAATAAATTAAGCGAATATGTACTTACTTAATTAAAATAAAAAAATATCAAGACATTTTAACCGTGCTAACTTAACCTAACTATACGCAAGTCAACCATACATTAATTCTGATTTTACCAAATTTTTCGGAAAACAGATACAAATTAATTTTCTTTAAAATAAAATTGCCAAGTTTTCTCTACCTAATGAGTTAAGATATTATAGTGTACCTAATTACTTAAGCTATTTATTAGACCAACGTAAGGCTTAGTGTAGCTTTTGAAATGATCTAACACGTACATACGAAACTTATTTTCGATTAACACAATTTCAGCACACGTACGAATTTTTAAAACTCATTTTATAAAATGTTTAATGAGTTTGTTTTAAAAATTGTCTTTTCGCAATAAATTGTTCTTAAGTACTTTCTACTTAAAATACCCCAAATTGTAGGGTAAATATCCGATGGTAGTAACACTTTAGTGTTGTCATATAAAAAGTTTGCAAAATCATCCATCATCATCATCATCATCATCAGCCTGTATCAATCCACTGTTGGACATAGGCCTCCCCCAAATGACGCCACTTCTCCCTGTCAGTGGCCGTTCGCATCCATTCGATGCCGGCCAACCTGCGCAGGTCGTCTTCCCACCTTGCCGGGGGGCGCCCCACACTACGTTTACTGAGACGCGGTCTCCACTCTAGGACTTTTTTGCTCCAGCGACCATCAGTCCTTCTGCATACGTGACCAGCCCAACTCCACTTCAGCGTGCTAATTCTTTTCATAATGTCGGTAACTTTAGTTCTCTGGCGTATCACCTCATTTCTGATGCGATCTACCAGAGAAACCCCGAGCATCTTCCGCTCCATAGCACGCTGAGCGACCTTGAATTTGTGGGCTAGTCCCGCAGTGAGTGTCCACGTCTCAGATCCGTACGTCATAACGGGGAGCACACACTGGTTGAAAACCTTTGTTTTCAGGCATTGTGGTAAAGACGACGTGAGAACATGCCTTAGCCTTCCAAATGCTGCCCATCCCAGCTGAATTCTTCTGTCAGCCTCCCTCTCGAAGTTGTTTCTGCCAAGCTGTATAATTTGGCCTAAATAAGTGTATTGGGAAACAACTTCTACGGGAGTGCCCCCAAGGGCAACCGGTCTCGGGACCACCAAATCATTAAACATGATTTTGGTTTTTTCTAAGTTCATCCCGAGTCCGATGCGTCGAGAAGCAGCATCTAGTTCGGACAGCATTTCCTCCAGATCCTGCAGCGACTCTGCCATCAGGACGATATCGTCAGCAAAGCGGAGGTGCGAGATGTATTCCCCATTTATATTTATTCCCCGTTCAACCCAATCCAACGTTTTGAAAACATCTTCCAGTGCACTCGAGAACAGTTTCGGGGACATAACATCCCCCTGTCTGACACCTCTCTGCAACTGGATAGGTTTCGTGCCGTGGTTTTGGAGTTGAACGGTCATCATGGCGGAATCATAGATATGTCTCAGCACACTCACGTATCGCCAGTCGACCTGAGATCGCTGCAAGGATCCCATGACTGCCCAGGTCTCGACCGAGTCAAAGGCTTTCTCATAGTCCACAAACGCGAGGCAGAGTGGCTGGTTATACTCGTTAGTTTTCTGTATAACTTGCCTCGCAAAATCATCCAGTATCTACTTTCGTTAGCCAGACTATATTAAGAGACAACCACTCTTGGACAGTTGTTTAGACTTTCAATGAGTGTACTGTACTTATATTGAATAAAATCATTTCATTTTGACTACTACTTCAATTTTTTTTAATTACGTACCTACTTTAATAATTTACTAAAATTAAGTACATGTAAACAATATATTAGACAATAACATTCATATACAATCTCATTCCATATTGGTGACAGGTTGCTAGCCTATGGTCCAATAGATTCCATTTACCCCTAGTCCCTTAGTCATCTCCTATAATATGCTGGGAAAAATAGCAGTTCTTTTGCAATCTTTTTACGTCCCAGACTAGCACTAGATATATTTAGGCCATAAAATAAATAAAATACTTACAGGCATCCCATACTGATCAGCCAACCGCTGCGCATAGGACGTAGCTAGCCTTGACTCTTGTGTGCCACAGTCGCATTTATTGCCCACTAGCACTCGAGGCGCATTCATAAGGTTATGGGACTCCACTTCTTGCATCCAGTTCACTATTGACTGTAATTTGAAAATAAACACATAAATAAATGTACATTTTATACAAGTCTACTAACTATGTTACAGTTGCGTAGATGGACACCTGAACCTTTGACTACCTTGTAAGGGTTAATGGTTGTGAGTGTATTTGTCTTTTATACAAGTCCTTTCGTGAGGTGGATAGAACCTCGGAGACAAATATCTCCTAGGTCACTTTCTAGCAGGAATACTGGGGTTGTGATGTCATATGGAACAAAGGTAACAGGTTGATAGTATAGATAGTAGTTAATAGATTCCCTTTACTGCTGGTCCCTTAGTCGCCTCCTATGACATGCCAGAAAGAATGGCAGCTAGTTAGCATTCTTTTTTGTTAGTGACCAAGATGTTTTATTGTCCAAGTCCATCCCAACAGGGATTAAGGGATGTACATGTATACGTAAGTACAACCTTTGCTGTACTTTAAACTATATTTCAGTGTGCATTTTAGTATTTTTTAAGTGAACTATATTATTATGCTTTTTATACAATTTATGTGCAAAATATTTTGGAAACACTTGTTTGCATTCTTTTACCTTCCTTGCTAGTATAGTATAGCTATATGAAATAACTAGCTAATATGAAAGGCTATTTATTTATTCACTATGTTCTAAATCTAGCTTAGATTTTTTTTTTATATTCCATATAAAGTAAATAAATACTTAAATTATACTCACTTGGAATGTTTCAGGCTTTGTCACATCGTAGACAATAACAACAGCATGTACATTTCTGTAGTAGTGTTGCACCATGGATTTACGAAACCTTTCTTGGCCAGCTGTGTCCCATAATTGTAGCTGGAATGATATTAAATAACAATATTAGAACACTAATTAGAACATGATATTGTTAAAAATAAACTAATAAAGTTTTTATGTAGAAAGCCTTAAGAATATGTTTTTAAATAAAGCAATAACAAATAGTTTACTTAATTTTCCTAAGTAACAGTAATTCAATAAATTCTGATATCGTTCTTACTTTGTCTTTGCATAAAATAATGTCATCTTTGTAGGTATTCAATAAATAATTAGTCACCCAAATCTCATATTACAGTAGTGATTATTGATACACATCTGGTGTGGTAAAGATTATAATATAATACTTTTTAAAGTGAATACGCGCTGGTGAGTTTCCATTCGAACATGCTGCGCGCACTTTTTAATGTTTGAATCAATTAAAGGATAAGAATTAATTATTTTCTATAACAATAAAATATTACTCACTCTTATCTCTTCATTATTAATCCGGACAGTCCTCTCTCGGAAGTCTACGCCAATCGTAGCTTCTGATTTATCAAGGAATTGACCCTCACAAAACCGATAAGTTAGACAAGTCTTTCCTACTCCCGAGTCACCTAAAACTATTATTTTAAATACTTTTCTTTGCTGCAACCCTGGAACTGAATCTTGCTCCATATCTCTTAAGATTAATTAGTTTATTTACCTATCTATTGGCTGATTAACTGTTAACATTAAATAAATAAAGTTTTGTATATTTACGCTTCAAGCTTCCTCCCACTCATCAGTCAAACAACAAATCAAAGTAAAGTTGTCAAACTAAATTGAAATGGCAACCAGCAGCTGATTGTGGACATTGGATCAATAATGTCAACGTCATATAACGCTCACACAATTCTAGTACTTTAGTTCTTTTGCTTTGCGTAAAACAGCCTTAGAGATCCCGCCATATAAATTGGCAGTTGGGGGCGTCGCCACAGTCGCGTAATTCAGTGTTACCAGTAAACACGCCAAAACTAGCACTCACTGTGCCATACGGCTCGATACATTATAGGTTTCATTTGTAACGGTCTTTGGTTGCAGAGCTATAAACTCAAATAAAACAAATTAATATATCAAAGTCAAAATATGTTTATTAAACTATTTCAAACATGAAAAATAATTAACGGGACTTATCCTTATTATTATATATTACATATATTATGTGTTCCTTCACTCTGTCCGCAATAGACCGTTTAGTCTGTCCGACGTAGGATTTCCCACAGCTGCAATCAATCTTATACACACCCTTATATCTTATATCATGAGTATAAATCGCGAATCTCTTAAAACTATTATTTCAAACATGGCACTGAGCATTGTCTTTACATATTTTTTACCGAGGTTAGATCAGCGGAGACCCTAGCTTGGAGAAGAACTAACAAGAAACTCCGGAAATCAATTTATTATAATCACCCTTAACAAACATAAAAATTACAAAGAGTGGGCAAAAAACACAACGCTGGTAATACTAAATTTACCTTTCATACAAAATAACACGCAATGGCGGAAACGTCAAATTTAGTTCCAAGTTTGGCTACTGCCAATTTATGTGGCGGGATCTCTAGTTTTAAAACAATGATGTCGAAAACTGAAGGTCATGAAGGATCGATCTGTGATTATATATATACATACATATATTCACGCCTCTACGTTCCAAACGGGAGAGCCAGAGACTATGTATTGCCACCTGCAACGATCCTGCTAAAACTTCTCTTCACCCACACTCAAACCTTCTCATATTATATGCATATCAGTTCTTCACACTACATTTACCCGCCTTAAGAAAAATGTCTCCAATTTGATCTGTATAAGTTCTTCGGGGCCTATTCCGTCCAACTCCACCTTCTACTTTGGCGTATACGACAATCTCTATGAACATTGTCATACGAAATGCTATGCGAAACATCGGATTTTTATATAACTATGCCACAGATAATAAAATACTATAGTACCTAAGCTAGCTAAATTAAGCAAAATAGCCCCATCTAAATTTTAGTAGGGCCGATTGTAGGCACTCCCATGGACACTATGCAATAGATAACTGTGAATGTACATGTACACACAAAACATTATACAGTATGGCCATTAACTGATGAAATTAATTAAAGAGGAACTAAATTAATAGGAATTTCCTGGCAACCCTTTTATTTGTTTGGTTATGGTATTTTGTTTCGTATGCGTTGTAAACAAAGTGATCCTGCGAGCTTTTTGTGAGATTATAATCAATTTTGCGAACGAATAATGCAAGAAAACCAGGAAAGAAAAGGGAAAAAAACTATTCGGAGTAGAACCCGACAGGTTATTTATCAGGTTTTCCTGAGATGTTTGGCAGAATCTCAGGCCGGAAAGCCGTTGAACGATCTGCAAGATGTTTTTCAAAGAACTGCGGATTATACAGGTTTGTACTGTGTGACTTGCATTGGTTGATTATGTTCCTGTGTGAATCAAGTAGTTTTGTAACAGATATTGTTAATTCAACACCATTACATCCAGTTATTTGGAGTGTTTTTGTGTGTGCAAGGTTATGTTTACATTGTAATTTTGTATGTCAAATTGTCATCGTGTAAGCTAGGTTTGACCCATTTTAATACTTGATCTCTACTTGCAGGCATATCTATCAGCACTGTAAGACGCATTACCGAGGAAGGAAACCAAAACCAGGGCAAATTTTCTACTCCTGGAAAAAATAGGAAAGGGCGACCAAAACAAAGTCTTGATGAATTTGACTTATGTGCGATAAGACAGAAAGTGCTGTTTTTTATACAGTAAAAAAAGAAGTTCCTACTCTTAGGAAGCTAAAATAAATTTGTCAATATGGAATAAAAACTTTTTGATTTTCAATATTTTTTTGTTTTAAGTTTAGTGTAGTAGTACGAATTTATTAAAACTTTGTAAGTATCAAAATGTTTTTTTCATTTTATGGTGATACCGTAATTAAACCTACTAGCGACATCATTAAATTTCATGAGATAATGGCCAGACTGTACAATTATGCTCATTTTTTAAGTGTTTGTAAACAATAAAGACAAAAATGGATGTTTTTGAAGCAAAACATAAAAAAATAGTAAAAATACTGCTAAATCAAGACAAATCGGCATCCTATTTCTCTGCCTACTCCTCTGTAGGCAAATAGGTATGATGGTATGTAACGTATCAAAATTAGAAGTTAAATACAACGAAACCACATTAATTTCCATTCTAAATAATAATTGCATGTAATGTATGAAAGTAGTCAATAAGCATGAAAGATAGTTTTATGTATATTGTAGATCATATTTCGGTATTGTTTGCCAGAATCCAGCCCGAACCATAATAATTTGAACGCTTACAATGTTCTAGAAGTACCCGACACATAAGGTGGCAGTTGGAGGCGTCGCCACAGTCGCGTAATCCAGTGTTGCCAGTAAACACGCCAAAACTAGCACTCACTGTGCCATACGGCTCGATACATTATATTGAGGTTTCATTTGTAACGATCTTTGGTTGCAGAGCTATAAACTCAAATAAAACAAATTAATATACCAAAGTCAAAAGTCAACATATTTTTATTCAAAATAGGCCCTATCATAAGCTCTCTTTGAAAGTTATTTTATGATCTAAGTACAAATTAAAAAAACTATATATTGACAAAAGGAATATATATGAGTGAAGTGGAAGGGCGGTTACGTAGGGGCCGGCCTAATAAGACATATATGTAACAGTCAGATAGACGCTATATTGACAAAAGGTGACGTTAGGAGTACCTATAACCGCCGAAAGTGTATTAAAGAATGTATGAATGTCAATGAAGCGAAAGTGGTCTGTCAGGATCGGGACAAATGGGGATCCGTGATCTCTGCCTACCCCTCTACAGGGAATCAGGCGTGATGTGTATATATGTATGTAAAAAAACTATTTCAAACATGGCACTGAGCATTGTCTTTACATATTTTTACCGCGGTTAGTTCACCATCCATTTCGGCTGCTCAAGATGCCACGTCATGAAGACCACGACCGCTCTGATAAGAGCGTAACGATTGAGAAGAAGAAGTTCAGCGGAGACCCTTGGAGAAGAACTAACAAGAAACTCCAGAAATCAATTTATTATAATCACCCTTAACAAACATAAAAATTACAAAGAGTGGGCAAAAAACACAACGCTGGTAATACTAAATTTACCTTTCATACAAAATAACACGCAATGGCGGAAACGTCAAATTTAGTTCCAAGTTTGGCTACTGCCACCTTATGTGGCGGGTACTCTAGTCTGTTTTCGTATCAAATGACAGATGGATCGGAGGGGTTCAGGAAAAACAAGCCTGTGACTAGTGACATCTAAAGTATGACAACTTTTTAGTAATTTTTTTATGCTCGGTTGGTTGGAGCATTTTCAGAAAACATACAACAATTTCTTGTGAATAAATCGTATTTATTAGGAAAATTATCAATAACAATAGTGTTTTTATCAAAATATGTCTAATAGATCTGTTTTGAATGTATACATGTGTGTTAAATTACTTTTCTAGACGGTTAACAAGTGCCTTAACCTGACGAGAATGTAATTTTATTTCAGGTTGTTTCTTTTTGTGTATTTTAAAAGAAAACTGTTTGAGTGTTTTCTTGAAGTGCCAAATTCATTTTTCCTCAAATAGTGACATGTGAGTTTTCAGTGTTTGCTACTATATAGTGCAAATGTGAGGGCGTAAATTTTAGAATGAAAAGATTGAAGTGTTGTGCTGTGATTTGATTATAAATCATTTCAGTGGTGTTGTGGCTGGTGATTCTATTTGGATTGCAATGTCCAGGCTCGTTGACTACTTTGTAGTGGTGGGATTCGACCACGAAAAAGAGAGTAAGTTAATCTCTGTATGATTCTTATAGGATTCATACAAGCCAGTAAACATTCTATACAAGTAAACAAAGAGTATAAATTGATGCAAAAGTATTATTGAAATTAACATATTTTATTCAATGATGTATTTGTATGTTATTTTATCTTAGTCTAGACGTGTTGTGGAGGAAAACACAGCTCATTCTTTGGATAACTAATTACCACACCCTGAAATTTACTACCACAGTTAACCTTCCCAATGTGTTGTTATATTTATATCTACATACTTACATTCACACCTCACCTTAACAGTATTGGCTGAGACTATCAATCACTACTTGCTATAATCTTCAAAATTCTCTCTTGCTTCACTAGCACCCATTAACCTTCTCATACATGCTCATTTGCATCTACAGATGTACTTAAATAAAATGCCATGTATTTATAAAAATTCATGATTCCACCAAACAGGTTTAGGTTTGATGCCTGAAGTTAGAGTTAAAATTGTCTATGACTAAAGATTGTGCATGATAATTGGTGTGTCTATAGATTTGTGGGGACTAATTGCGGAAACCACAGAGCCCAATAAACTAAACTAAACTAACAGTCATTTCAAACTAGCCCTGAATGAGTATCAGATCATCTCTCATGTTTGTAAGTAGTAGTGTAGCTTAGGGGAAGTGGCAGGGATGTTCTAACCGCTGGGTTATTATGTATTTTGCAATCAATTAGCGATCAACATTTTTTTAAGATTTTCAATCTTTTTATTTTATTTTGAGAGGATAAAAGAATAGGTAGGGTTCTTCAGAATAAGTAATATTTACACAGTGCTTTTTAATGTTGACGTTACTGGAACCGAAGAGTTATGTATGCTTTTGTTATTAATTTCATCTTTTGTTACTAACAAAATTACGACATAGGATCAATATTTTTATCAACACCATGGCATTGAATTTATAAGGACCACTTAACAGTAGTGAAAACTTTCACTCTTCTTACCCATTAACAAAGCAATAACATTTAATGTATTGGGTCTACAAAAGTTATGAGGTCAATGACACTATTAATTCAATGAGTTTTGTAACATCAGGGTCAGTTATTATCTCAAGTAGGTCCGATAGCCCCACACAATGAATATACAAGTAATACCTACATCATAGCAGTGTAAATGTAGGGAATAATAGTTACTCCTCCGTTACAATTAGCATTTATATGACATACACATCGCACCTGTTTTTAGAGAGGGGAGACGGAGAATATGGGTCCCAATTTGTTTTGATCAAACAAAAAAAAAACGTTTTATGTACTTAGTTTAATTGTCAGCCATAATATTATACTCAGATAGACACTATATTGAAAAAGGGTGACATTAGGAGTACCTATAACCGCTGAGTGTGTATGAGATGTATGAGTGTCAATGAAGGGAAAGTGTTCTCTAAGGATTGGGACAAATGTGGATCCCTGCCTACCCCTCTACAGGGAATCAGGTGTGATGTGTATGTATGTATTATAGAATTTTGCTTCTTGGTATAGACACTTTCACACTTCAAACTTTTTGCTTCATTTACACTCTGAGGTAATAGGTACTTCTAACATCACCCTTTTATTTTGTATAACGTAAAAGCGCCGTATACCGACCGACCTCCTGTATCCGACCATTTTGGTTTTTTCGCTCCTAAACTTATAAATTTCACGTTAAAGTTATGAATTTGCGCTCAATTAGTTCATAAATTTATATTACATTATAAGACAAAATTTGGTTTAGATACGTTAACAGCAAATATCTCATTTGACCGAAATCGTCGCAAGGGAATTTTTTTTGACAAATCGGATCCGAAAAAAACATAAATCGGCGTAAACGAAGATCTGGATTATTTTGAAGAAAACTTTGCTTAATTCGTAGTATTTTTGCATCATATCATTTATTGGTTTGTTGAGCACCGTCGATATCAATCAGCAAGTAATATTTGCGTATTTTATTCAAAATATTAAGCAAATAATAATGGTCGGAATCTGGTCCTCTATAAAATGAGTACGTTCCGAATACCGACCACTCTGGTCGGATACAGGATTTTCGTACTTTGGGAATAAAGCTATTTTTCATTTGTTTGATGAGCTTTGAGATTATTTCATGTTAACTTTCTTACTCTTAAGACTATTCTTATTTTAAAGACCTGTATCCGACCCATACTAACTATTATAGTTTTTTTGTAAAAAGTGTCTAAACTTTGACTTTTAATTCTCAAAACGTATCATTACGTCTAACATTGAATGTTTTGAATGCTTACTATTTAGTCATTTTAAACAGATATAATTACTTTTTTGCTATATTGTTATATTAGTCAAGTGTCAATAATGTAAAAAAGTACTAAAATTATGTAGATATGTTAAAATTTAAAATTTTATTACGAAATCATATGATTGGTTGGAATCGGGACACGATTTAATCACCATGTACCGGTATCCGTCCAACTCAATAACCTTTGGTTTCTTAGTACATGGATCAGTCTGCATGTGTTAGTTTCAGGTGTTCAGTGCATACATCTATTATATATATATACATATATTAACCCCTGTACTTCCCTAACGGTATAGGGATATGCTATTGTTCGCCATCTTGAACGATCCTCATAAAGATCTCGTGTGTCTTCTGTTCCTTTCCCTATGTAAACCCACTTTGAGAAGATCATATTTAGATCAGCATAACTTCTACGTGGCCTGCCTCATCCAGCGCTACCAATCTAGGTTTTGTAAATATTTTCGTAGCCTAGCTTTCATGCATCCTCTCCATTTGCCTAAACAACCTTAACATTCTTTTTGATATTTTCACCATCTTCTTTAATACGGCATCATTCACGCCTTCATTTATTGCCTTACCCTATCACATAATCTTCTATTATGTACATATTTTGTTAGGAACCTGATCTGTATTGCATTATGCTACCGTGATACTTTTTCCAAACCCAACATTCAGTACCATATATTAAAGTAGGAACCAGAACGGCGTTTTTGAATCCACTCTCAACCAGCGACCAGTCATCAAACTATCTTAACCCCGTTTGTCATATTTCCCTATTTCAGTCTCTTCCCCGCTCTATATGACCTTCACCATATCTAGTCAACATACTTGCCAAATATACCAGATTCTCACTTTTTTACTTGTTCCACTTCCTGATCGTTCACTTCTTATAGAGATTCTGACATACTATCCTGTCTTTCTAAAGCATTCATGATAATCAACATACGCTTTGCTAATGGGATGAGCAGAGACTATCGATCGTCACCTTGATCTCTCTGGCTTCGTTTACGCCTATTCACCGTCTCATACCAGCTCTTTTGTTGCCTTGAAAGCGAACAAGGGCAATACAGTATAAGTTTAGGTATGGAGTGACTGTTCGGTTTGGCAGAAGAGAAGGTGACAAAGATGAGGCCCTTCAGCTCTCACAAGAGTGTTATTTGTCAGCCACCTGGATGTTTCAAAAAGAGTTCCACAATTGCTTACGCCATGCAACGCTCTAGTTTCAATTCCACTCCATGACCATCATAAAAAGCTGGTTTTTAGGTCTACGGCAATGAATGTTCTTCTCGACCCTACATATCAAGTCAATTCATAGTGAGAGAGGGACTACGCCACTTTGGTACTGACGCTGGTGTATGTGTTAAGGCCGCGACAAATAAATTTTACCTACGAAATATTCGCAGCATGATTTGCTTTGTCAACAATAAAATATCGAAATTTTTGAAGAAATTTCCAAGCAGGTAGCATACTTATTACGGGGTTATATTAAAGGCTTGATTTCTTTCGTTTTGTGAGCATAGAAGGTATTTTAGCAGGCGAGATACGGCTGGTCGGAATCAGGCACCTCAGTGGTCGGAATCAGGAACGTCAGGCGTCAGCCGGTCTGTAAACGGTGCATTCGGTATAAATCAAGTTTTTTGAGTTTGATACCAGATTTAGGTATGAAAAAGGCAAATTTGATATTTTTCTTTGTGATTTTATGAAAGTAAATATCGTAATCTTTTTAAAGAACGTTTTATATTATTATACTTTAAACATTTTCTTTATCTTTTTTGTGATTTACGTAGTCAATTCTATCAGTGGTCGGTATACGGCGCTTTTGCGTTATTTCTAACATTTAGAATTTATCACATTGGGTAATAGTCTGTGATGATTAAGCAATAATGTGTAATGACTTAATAAATGTAGTTATACTGCAGGAATGAATCAAAATAAAAATGAAATTAATTAATTAACTAATGATTCTATCCCTTAATATGTTATAATTGTTTTCTCCATACAGTAACTATACAGTATATGTGAAAACGATAGTTAGTTATTAGTCATCTGTTTCTATCACTAGTTAAGCATATAACCTACCTCTTGTCACTAAGTAATTGTCAATTGTCACTCATTCGAGCACCTAGTGTTACTTGAGTGTTAATGAAGTATAGTTAGCAAACCTATCAATTAAAGTAATAAACATATGTCTGTAAGGCTCATGATTTTTATCCCTTGTTGTGTAGTCATAGGGAGCAGTTAATTTTTGGATGGCTACTTTGACGACCTCCATGGTGCGATCAGTTAAACACATGAATGCTACTTATGAGGTTCTAGGTTTGATTCCCGGTGGAGGCAGAGTTAACAACTATGATTTTGTTCTGCTTTCCAGTCACGTTGTTGATTATATGGGCGTTTTGCAGGGGCAAAAATTTTTTGTGACAGGGTTATATTTTCTAAAATATGAGACCGATTTTTTTTCTAATATTTATTTCGTATAGTATTGTAGCGTCTAAAATCCGGCAAGCATGTTTGATTATCTTGTCTTAATAAATAAAAAAAATACAGCTTTTCAAAAGTCAAAATGTCATTAAACATGGGGTGTGACTAACCCGTTTTTTTGTACTCCTGCCTTTATAACTAAAATTCTAAGCAGAATTGAGGAATATTTTTTGTTTACAGGTGTTGTCATATAAATTTGTTATTAATTATAAGTATCAAACCTACAATCCAATAATAAAAAATATTGTTCACACGCACTTACTTTTGTGACTAAAAAATCGGTCAATGACGTGGTGCTCCAAAACCGCAGATATTTTTTCTCCAACTAATTATACTATTAAAGAAAAAATAAATTGTAACACATGTTTCGAAAGAAAACAAACTCGGCCATTTATTTGCAGTGTCGGGTGAATAGAGATTGTTTCTGGGGCCAAGATATTGAATTTCAAAGTTTTTGATGTTAAAAATGTAAAGCATAACCCGTCAATGACGTGAGTAGAGTCAGTATTTTTAGGGAAATATTTTTACTGTCGGTTTTAATATATAACTTAAGAAATGTTGTCAAAATGCCTACAAAACAATAACGTCGCCATCATATAAGTTTTAGGTAATGTTTTGCAGACACGTTCGAAGAAACTCAAGAACGTGGTTCGTAATTTTTGTCAAAAAACTGTGTTTTATGGTTTATTGTTAAACACGTTTTTGACATTAATTGCACGGTATTGACATTTTATTCAACTTAAGATATAATTACTAGGATTTAAAATCGCGAGAAACTTTTAATAGGCGTGATTCGTGAGTTTAGACTTCAAGGATTTATTTCTTCTTCCTCTCAGTATATATTCCACTGCTGGAGATATGCCTCTCCGATAATCTTCACCTTGATTACAACTCAAGATTTATTTCAACTATTTCCTTCGATTTTGTTTGTGCTTACGAGGGTTTATTTAAGGGTTTTATAGCCTTTCACATTGAGACAATTATTTCTGAACAGATGGCTCGATATAAGAATAAACCTATGGCTCTATTCCTTTTGTAACCCTCCTTTCACTACTCTATTGCTTTCATGACTCTTCGGACAAACCCAACACTCACTACCATACATAACCGTAGGAACCAGAACAGCGTTATGGATAGCCAGTCGTGCCATTTCGGACATCAACCGACTATACATCATACCACTCACAGCCCAATTCACCGCATTTCCCTTCTTCACTCTTGTAATTTCCATCTCTTGTAAACACACTTCCCACATAAACAAGCTCTTAGTTTAATAACTCATTCTGTTATACTTTCCAGTCTCTCAAAAACCATACATTTGATTTTATTTACATTCACCTATATAACTTCTTTTTAAAAGCTTTACATGTAATGTCCATCATCTCCTGCAACTCATGCGCCGACGACGCAAGCAAAACTTGATCGTGATTGTTTTCTACTATTAAGTAGCAGCAAATAAAATTTTGGAATAGTTTTTAAGTACACCTAACACCGTGTCACATTTGTTCTAACATCAACTGACTAGACATCATACCGCTCCTTAAAGTCCCATTCACTGCACTTTCCCTTCTTCACTCTTCTTTCAATATCACCATCATAGTTTCCTTCTCTTGTATGCACACATCCCAAATACACAAACTCCCTCACTTGTCCCAGTTCCTTACCATCCATTTTAATAACACATTTTGTCATACTTTTCTGTCTCTAAAAATTCTTCGTATTGGTATTACTTACTTTCATTTTTTCTTTCAAAAGCCTTACATGTAATGTCTATTATCTCCTGCAACTTATTAGTCGATGAAGCAAGCAACACTTGATTGTTCGCGTATAAGACGCATTTGATGAAAAACTCGCCTACATTCATGCAAATCTGTCTAGCAATCACCCATAAATAGGTTGAAGAGCCAAGGTGAGGCGAGGTGAGGTGAACCCTGGCGGACACCCCGACAGGTGGCAAATCAGTCCGTGCAACCATCACTCACTCTCACACATGTACTTGAACCCTAATACAATGATTAGAGTGCACGCACAAGCTGACTCTCCAACCTAAACGCAGATAACGCTTTCCACATTTTAATCCACCTATTTACCACCCAATCATAAGCCGTCTCTAAGTCTCAATCAATGAGCCTATGTCAGTTCAATGCTGGACGTAAGCCTCCCCAAAGTAACACCACAAAACACGATCACTCGTGGCCCTCAGCCAACCACTACCAGCGAGCTTTTTCAGGTCATCCGTCCATCTAGCAGGGGGCGTCCTACACTACGTTTACCGAGATGCGGTCGCCATTCGAGAACCGCTTTGCTCCAACGGTCGTCGGTTCTGCGACAGACGTGACCGGCCCACTGCCACTTCACTTTGCAACATCGATAGACAATGTCTATGACATTGGTTATCTGCCGGATAATCTCGTTCCGGACTCTGTCCCTTCACGAAATACCCAGCCCAGCCCAGCATCGAACGTTCCATTGCTCGCTGAGCGACATGTAATCGGTGAGCCAGCCCGACTGTCATGTTCCACGTCTCGGCACCGTATGTCATTACAGGTAGCACGCACTGATTGAAAACCCTGGTCTTAAGACACTGCGGTAGTGGCGACGAGAAGATGTGATGAAGCTTCCCGAATGCTGCCCAGCCCAGCTGCACTCTTCTGGAAATCTCACGCTCGAAGCAGTCCCTACCCATTTGTAGAACCTGGCCCTGGTAGACATATTCATAAACCACTTCGAGCGTTTCTCCACAGATCGTAATCGGTTCCGGGACAACGAGTTCATTGAACATAACGTTCATCCGAAGACCGACCGACCGTGAGGCAGCGTTAAGACTGTGCCGCATTCGCTGTAAATCCTGACGCGACTCCGCCATTATGACAATATCGTTAGCGAAGCGAGATGTATGAGGTATCTGCCATTGACATTGATACCCATCAATCCAGAGGTTTGAAGACGTCCTCCAGTGCGTTCGTGAACAGTTTCGGGGAGATGACATCCCCCTGTCTCACTCCTCTGAGCAACTGTATAGAACTCGTCTTCCTGTTTTGGACTTGAGCATATATCGATGCCACGCTGTATAGGCTCCTCAACACCTGCACATAACGCCAATCGACCTAGCATCGCTGCAAGGACTCCAGAACAGCCCAGATTTCTATGGAGTCGAAGGCCTTTTCGTCTCTAAGTCTATAAAGGAGCAATACACCTGAAAGTCCTTTGCTAGAAACTTTTTGGTGATGCTCTTTAATGAGGAGATTTGAACCATGCTTTCCTTTTTGAATCCTGCTTAATCCTGTTCGATAGCCCACTAACACAATACAAATTTATATTGTTTCGCCTTTCTGCTTTGTGTGTACTTAAATATTACATGAATGTACATGTATCTTTATGGTACTCGTATTAATTACTGTGAAATTAAGTAAAAATAGTTTTCTATTCAAAAATATTGAAATGCAAAAAAGTAGGTACCCACGTAATCTATTTAAATATTTGATTGCCGTTAACGTAGCTTCATTTATGGCTACTTGTCAAAAACGTGAACACATTTGTCAAGGCACGTGGCGCTTATTTTTTGGGGGGGTTATTTTTCCTAATTTAGGGGGCTGTAAGCATGGCGACCTATACCACGAGTTAGCTGGCTATGAAAACTATGCATTACATGGAAAAAAATCGGATTTTGAAAAAAAAATGTCAATAACACATTTCGTGCAAATCGCCCATATATGTATTTATCTATATAACTATATTTCTTAAATATACATTGTTAAGGGTACTACTTAACACAAATCTTAAATGAACTTACCAAGTGGTTAGTTAAATTTGTGTAATTACTATCCAGACGATAACATGTGGTTTCAGTGAGTAAAAACATCGTAAGGAAACCTAAGTTTCTATATGTGCTGTATCATGGTTATAATCAGTTACTGTGAATGGTAATGAATCCTCCATCTGCCACATTTTGAACTGGCTGTACGAATAAATTAAACCTTTGATTAGCACTATATAGTTACAACAAGAAAATACTTAATCACTCGTGTATCTGTCTATCCTGATAGGGATAACTAATTAATGGTCGTTCGTAAATGTTTAAAAGTGATAAATCAAGCCTCTTTATACCCCGAAAGCAGTTAACGATCGTGAAGCACTTACTATTCACACAGACACTTGGTGGTAATATAACAAGAAAATATTCACTCAAGTATCTGTTTACCTCGCTTGAGATTACAGTCTTTCGTAAACATAAAAGTGGTAACTAAACCGTCTATCTACCTCTAAGGAGTTAATAGTCATGAAGCGTATACTACTCCTTATTGTACAATACACACAGTCACTTGGCGATAATACAACAATAAAATATTCACTCAAGCATTTGTCTACCTCAATAGGGAAAACAGTCGTTCGTAAACACAAAGGTGGTAACTTAAGCCTGTATCTACCCCAAAAGGTTGATAGGTCGTGAGTTATGCTACTACTTATTGTACATTCAAACACATAACTCAACATTTAACAATTTGACATCCATTTATACCTATTATCCACACTAATTATAGTGTGTAAAGGTTATACGTTTTCGTGTAAAGTATTACGAAACACATTATTGAGATCGGTCTGTGCATACCGCTTGAGTATACGACCTTGACTGGTTAATTGATGAGTGGTCTGCGTTAACGAGTGGGGAATGTCGGGGTTCCGGATTCTACTGATAGATTCGGTGTTACTCTACATGTAGTTACTAACTATTATATCTACAGTCAACGCTAAAAGTGCAGTCCCAGTAACTTTTTATAAGGTATACGTTTATAAGAACAAAAGACAATAGTTATTTTTCATTTCAAGCGCGCTAACGTATAGTGACCAAAACAATGCATAGCGGCGCCAGTTTTAAAATGTAAAATGTTGTCTTTGTTCTTTTAAACGTAAACCATATACAAAGTAACGGGGACTGCACTTTTAGCGCTGACTGTAGTTACGCATCTTTATAGTATAGTACTAGCTGGGACGTAAAAAGAAAGCTAATTAGCTGCCGATCTTTCCAGTATGGGCATTTCAGTGGGGACTAAGGGACTAGGTAAATAGAAGCTATCGGGCGATGGGCTAGCAACTTGTTACCATTGTTTCATTATGACATCACAACCCCAATATTCATGCTAAACACAGACATTTAATTATTGTGTGTTCGAAGTTCTGTCGAATCGAAAAGGGATCCAATCCAAAGCGGAAAAGGACCCAATATATTCTAAAGTTAGTGCGTGTTAAGTTTATTTTTTGTTCTAACTTTTTGTGTAGTTATTGGTTTTATGGAATATCTTGAATAATTGGGTGTTACGTTAAAGTCCCTACATAGTTAGTCCAGGTATTTAGTTTCTAGGCGCCCCAGCATTATTTTTAGCTGTGACCTTTTCCCCTATATCGAATTAGGTGAAGAGAAATTAATCAAAAGCGAGGTTAGGTCATCGCACACAATGCGCCAAAACGTCACCTTATCTAATAGACTAGACGCTCACCTTGAACTTGAATAAAACCTCGTCTGTTAGGAAAGATGGTCTGTAACGTAGGTGGGATTTTGGAGGTTGGAATAAAATACGTATTATAATAACTATATAGGAAAATAATTTCATATTCATCAATAATACTGAAATGTAGATCAAGAATATCGTACAGAAAAAGTTCGTTTTAGGTTGTAACTGTATTATTTGCCTGAACAATCCAGTAACTATTGTAAATAAATAAATTTTCGTATACATTACATATAACGCAAAAGCGCCGTATACCGACCACTGATAGAATTGACTACGTAAATCACAAAAAAGATAAAGATAATGTTTAAAGTATAATAATATAAAACGTTCTTTAAAAAGATTACGATATTTACTTTCATAATATCACAAAGGAAAATATCAAATTTGCCTTTTTCATACCTAAATCTGGTATCAAACTCAAAAAACTTGATTTTTACCGAATGCACCGTTTACAGACCGGCTGACGCCTGACGTTCCTGATTCCGACCACTGAGGTGCCTGATTCCGACCAGCCGTATCTCGCCTGCTAAAATACCTTCTATGCTCACAAAACGAAAGAAATCAAGCCTTTAATATAACCCCGTAATAAGTATGCTACCTGCTTGTAAATTTCTTAAAAAAATTCAATATTTTATTGTTGTTGACAAAGCAAATCATGCTGCGAATATTTCGTAGGTAAAATTTATTTGTCGCGGCCTTAACAAATAGACCAGCGTCAGTACCAAAGTGGCGTAGTCCCTCTCTCATTATGAATTGACTTGATATGTAGGGTCGAGAAGAACATTCATTGCGTAGACCTAAAAACCAGCTTTTTATGATGGTCATGGAGTGGAATTGAAACTAGAGCGTTGCATGGCGTAAGCAATTGTGGAACTCTTTTTGAAACATCCAGGTGGCTGACAATAGCACTCTTGTGAGAGCTGAAGGGCCTCATCTTTGTCACCTTCTCTTCTGCCAAACCGAACAGTCACTCCATACCTAAACTTATACTGTATTGCCCTTGTTCGCTTTCAAGGCAACAAAAGAGCTGGTATGAGACGGTGAATAGGCGTAAACGAAGCCAGAGAGATTGTCAGGATCGTTCAAGGTGACGATCGATAGTCTCTGCTCATCCCATTAGCAAAGCGTATGTTGATTATCATGAATGCTTTAGAAAGACAGGATAGTATGTCAGAATCTCTATAAGAAGTGAACGATCAGGAAGTGGAACAAGTAAAAAAGTGAGAATCTGGTATATTTGGCAAGTATGTTGACTACATATGGTGAAGGTCATATAGAGCGGGGAAGAGACTGAAATAGGGAAATATGACAAACGGGGTTAAGATAGTTTGATGACTGGTCGCTGGTTGAGAGTGGATTCAAAAAGCGCCGTTCTGGTTCCTACTTTTATATATGGTACTGAATGTTGGGTTTGGAAAAAAGTATCACGGTAGCATAATGCAATACAGATCAGGTTCCTAACAAAATATGTACATATAAGAAGATTATGTGATTGGGTAAGGCAATAAATGAAGGCGTGAATGATGCCGTATTAAAGAAGATGGTGAAAATATCAAAAAGAATGTTAAGGTTGTTTAGGCAAATGGAGAGGATGCATGAAAGCTAGGCTACGAAAATATTTAGAAAACCTAGATTGGTAGCGCTGGATGAGGCAGGCCACGTAGAAGTTATGCTGATCTAAATATGATCTTCTCAAAGTGGGTTTACATAGGGAAAGGAACAGAAGACACACGAGATCTTTATGAGGATCGTTCAAGGTGGCGAACAATAGCATATCCCTATACCGTTAGGGAAGTACAGGGGTTAATATATGTAATATATAATAGATGTATGCACTGAACACCTGAAACTAACACATGCAGACTGATCCATGTACTAAAAAACCAAAGGTTCTTGAGTTGGACGGATACCGGTACATGGTGATTAAATCGTGTCCCGATTCCGACCAATCATATTATTTCGTAATAAAATTTTATATTTTAACATATCTACATAATTTTAGTACTTTTTTACATTATTGACACTTGACTAATATAACAATATAGCAAAAAAGTAATTATATCTGTTTAAAATGACTAAATAGTAAGCATTCAAAACATTCCATGTTAGACGTAATGATACGTATTGAGAATAAAAAGTCAAAGTTTAGACACTTTTTACAAAAAAACTATAATAGTTAGTAATGGTCGGATACAGGTCTTTAAAATAAGAATAGTCTTAGGAGTAAGAAAGTTAACATGAACTAATCTCAAAGCTCATCAAACAAATGAAAAATAGCTTTTTTCCCAAAGTACGAAAATCCTGTATCCGACCAGAGTGGTCGGTATTCGGAACGTACTCATTTTATAGAGGCCCAGATTCCGACCATTATTATTTGCTTGATATTTTGAATAAAATACGCAAATATTACTTGCTAATTGATATCGAAGGTGCTCAACAAACCAATAAATGATATGATGCAAAAATACTACGAATTAAGCAAAGTTTCTTCAAAATAATCCAAATCTTCGTTTACGCCGATTTATGTTTTTTTCAGATCCGATTTGTCAAAAAAAACTCCCTTGCGACGATTTCGGTCAAATGAGATATTTGTTGTTAACGTATCTAAACCAAATTTTGTCTTATAATGTAATATACATTGATGAACTAATTGAGCGCAAATTCATAACTTTAACGTCAAATTTATAAGTTTAGGAGGGAAAAAACCAAAATGGTCGGATACAGGAGGTCGGTCGGTATACGGCGCTTTTACGTTACATACATATTTATACATTATACAAACATGGGGATGTAAGGGGGCACTCTTATCACCGTGCCCCAAGCCAACCTCACCTGCCCGTGGTGCATCCTGCTGTCCAACTAACGAGGCTCTGGCGACCGACAAATGGCGGTATAACCATTTCTTAATCAAGCGTGGTTAAATGCAACAGACCAGTGACGGGCAGCAGCGTCACTGGTGCGAAGACCTACGTTCTGCGCTCACCAACCCGCCTGCCCAGCGTGGTGAGTAAGGGCAATAGCCCTCATGAAAAAAGCGAGAAACACATGGCCCCCAGTTCCCGGTCGCCCTACTATTCCGGCCCACGGCAGGGGTCTCGGTTACGGTAGGGCAGGGGGTGCTAAGAATCCCCGGGTTACGGACAGCTGCCACAAATTGACCCTGGCGACGTACAATGGACGCAGTCTACGGCTGGACGAAAGCCTGGCGCAACTGGAGGTAGAACTGACTAATTTAAGGTGGCATGTTCTGGGGATATCGGAGGTCCGAAGACCTGGTGAGGACACCATTACCCTAGAATCAGGCCATCTGTTCTACTTCCGGGAGGGCGACCAGAGGTCACAGGGTGGCGTGGGTTTTCTCGTCAACAGGGTTCTCCGTGACAACGTGCTGGAGGTTTCGAGTGTGTCGACCCGGGTAGCGTACCTTGTACTGAAACTGACCAAGAGATACTCTCTTAAGGTCGTGCAGGTATATGCGCCGACGTCGGCATACTCAGACAGTGAGGTCGAGGTGCTTTATGAAGATATCGCTAAGGCGATGCATAACACCACCAAGACCCACTACACCGTTGTCATGGGGGACTTCAATGCCAAAGTGGGGGTGCGCGAATGCGATGAATCGCGTATCGGAGCGCACGGGGTTGGATGCAGAAATGCCAGAGGGCAGATGCTGGTCAACTTCCTGGATAAAGAGGGGCTGTTCTGCATGAACACATTCTTCGAGAAAAAGCCCCATAGGAAGTGGACCTGGCAGAGCCCAGATGGTAGGACGAAGAACGAGATCGACTTCATCTTGGCAGACAGGAGGTACGTGTTCAGGGATGTCTCAGTGGTTAATAGGTTTAAGACCGGCAGTGACCACCGCCTAGTGAGAGGCACCCTGAATTTCGACTTCAAGGCCGAGAGAAGCCGATTGAGACGGTCCGTTCTTCGCCCAACGATGCTCCAATCCGTGCACAGCTCTGAAGCGTTCCAGCTGGAACTGCGCAATCGCTTCGAGGCACTGAATACCACGGCAAGTGTTGACGAGAACCTCGATGATGTGGTGGGGGTACATCGCGAGGTGGGTCAGAGATGCTTCAAGGGAGGGCGAGGCAGCCGAAAGTCTAAGCTCTCAAGCGAAACCCTGGAATTGATGCGGATTCGACGTGAATTGCCAGAGGGAGCTTCGTCAGATACCCAACGTCTCAATAAGACTATCCGGAAATCAGTGAGACGCGACCTCCGTAGCTACAATGCGCAACTCATTCAAGAGGCCATTGAGCAGAATCGGGGGTCGAAAGTCTTCAGCAAAAGAATGGGTACATCTGATCTGACGAAGCTGAAAACCTCAGAGGGCAGAACCGTCACTTCAATTCCGGGGATTCTTAAAGAGGTTGAGGGCTTTTACGGCCATCTATACTCCTCGCATGCCCCGAAGCCTCCACCTGATGCGAAGGACCCAAGAGCCACATTGGTGCGCCACTACACTGATGATCTCCCGCTCGTGGACGAGGACGAAATTGGGAGCGCTCTCAAACAACTTCGTAATGGGAAGGCTCCCGGCGAAGACGGAATAACCTCTGAGCTTCTAAAGGCGGGAGGAGCTCCAGTCCTGCAGAAGCTCAAGCACCTATTTAATTCCGTCATAGCTAATGGGACTACCCCGACCGCGTGGAGTGAGAGCGTGGTGGCCCTGTTTTTCAAAAAGGGAGACAAGACCCTACTGAAGAATTATAGGCCTATCGCGCTCCTAAGCCACGTCTACAAGTTGTTCTCGAGAGTGCTCACAAATCGTCTGGCCTCAAGATTTGACGCCTTCCAGCCGCCGGAGCAGGCCGGATTTCGAAAAGGTTTTAGTACCGTAGACCACATCCACACAGTGCGGCAGGTTATACAGAAGTCTCATGAGTATAACCAGCCGCTGTGTCTTGCCTTTGTGGACTACGAGAAGGCCTTCGACTCCATCGAGATCTGGGCTGTTCTGGAATCCTTGCAGCGATGCCAGGTCGATTGGCGTTATGTGCAGGTGTTGAGGAGCCTATACAGCGTGGCATCGATATCTGTTCAAGTCCAAAACCAAAAGACAAGTCCTATACAGTTGCTCAGAGGAGTGAGACAGGGGGATGTCATATCCCCGAAACTGTTCACGAACGCACTGGAGGACGTCTTCAAAACTCTGGATTGGACTGGGATGGGTATCAATGTCAATGGCAGATGCCTCACACACCTCCGCTTCGCTGACGACATTGTCGTAATGGCGGGGTCGCTGCAGGATTTGCAGGGAATGCTGCACAGTCTAAACGCTGCCTCACGGTCGGTCGGTCTCCGGATGAACTTGGACAAGACGAAAGTCATGTTCAACGAACTCGTTGTCCCGGGGCCGATCACGATCAGTGGAGAGGCGCTCGAAGTGGTCCAGGAATATGTCTACCTGGGCCAGGTTCTGCAAATGGGTAGGGACAGCTTCGAGCGTGAGATTTCCAGAAGAGTGCAGCTGGGCTGGGCAGCATTCGGGAAGTTGCGTCACATCTTCTCGTCGCCACTACCGCAGTGTCTTAAGACCAGGGTTTTTAATCAGTGCGTCCTACCTGTAATGACATACGGTGCCGAGACGTGGAACATGACGGTCGGGCTGGCTCACCGATTACACGTCGCTCAGCGAGCAATGGAACGTTCGATGCTGGGTATCTCGTTAAGGGACAGAGTCCGGAACGAGATTATCCGGCAGAGAACCAATGTCGTAGACATTGTCTATCGATGTTGCAAGCTGAAGTGGCAGTGGGCCGGTCACGTCTGTCGCAGAACCGACGACCGTTGGAGCAAAGCGGTTCTCGAATGGCGACCGCGTCTCGGTAAACGTAGTGTAGGACGCGCCCCTGCCAGGTGGACTGATGACCTGAAAAAGGTCGCTGGTAGTGGTTGGCTGAGGGCCACGAGTGATCGTGTTTTGTGGCGATACCTTGGGGAGGCCTACGTCCAGCAGTGGACTGTCATAGGCTGATTGATTGATTGATACAAACATATTTTTTTCGTGTACATTTCCGTAGTTTTGATGATCTTTTAAATGCTACTCTTATAGAACTAGTTAGTTATATTCAACCTTCTATTTCCCAATGGATTGGGCAGAGCCTCGATCACTACCTTGACCTCACAAATCGCTCTCGCCTCAACCACACTCATTGATCTTTTCATGCATGTCCTTCTATTCTTGACACTACGGACATACGTTAAATGACGTGAATGTATGTATGTGTATAGGTAATGATTATATGTAGACCATCAAGACGTGTTACACCATCATCAAATAATTCTTTTGTTCGAAATGTGATTTCATTCTTTGAACGTGTAGGAACGTAGAGCATGTGTTACGCAAACTTTTGGAGGAAAAATATTAGGATACGTCAAAATTCTTGTTAATTTTAATAAAAAACTTAGTAGTTAACTTTACATGTAACTTGATATAATTATCCTAACAGAGTTCTAGTTAATCATGTAACTTACCAATTATAGAATGCGAAGTAACTATTTTCAAAAATATCGACCAACTTGTCCGAAAATGCACATAAAAATACTTAATTGTACACTAAAACAATATAGTCCCAAACCTATCCATATCTTTGCTTATTCCAAATAACATCACTACACTAATATATTATGCTAAAAAGTGAAGATATCGTCCCTCTAAAGTTCTGTCCACCCCGAAAGAGATTGAAGAACGTGATTGTAGTATATAGACTGGTACTAACTATACTACTACTAACGCCAATAGTGACTCTTGTTTTACCCAGTAATAACCTCCGCAATTTCAGAGATGGACACACTCCTCTGACTATCCCACAATAGTTAGAAAATAATTTTTTTGAATAAAAATAAGTCTATATTTTAAGTTTTTTCTATTAACTACAAAGAATGTGTATGGATGTATGACACAAACAGTGCCTTAATTATGCTTTTCCTTTGTTGCAGGAGGTGGCCTGAGCAGTGGCGTAATCCTACAGAGGTTCCCAGAGACCAACTGGCCTGACACTCCGTTCCACGAAGGCATAGAATGGGTGAGATATACAATTTGTATTAGTTTAATGTATGTATAGTATAGTGAGTATGTGAAGGCAAGAAAGGTAGTTATATGAAGCTCAGTCATATGCAAGACGAGAATCGAGGAGATTGAACGTTGGACTAGTTAGCAATCTCCAATATTCCATATTAATAACAACAATGGTATTTATGATAAAAGTGTCCGAAAAGGTGTTGTTAGTATCTCGAAATGAATATAAATATATATCATGCTCCTTTACCAATGTACTAAGCATAGGAATCGAATCCCCATTTATCTCGATCCTGCCTAACCCCTTATGTTACGTCTCCTTGTACTTGGATTGTGTGTACGCTTTTCTAATTTATACATATTAGGTTGATATTGGGCCCTTTTATAGCAACAATAGTGAACATAGAATTACTTGTATAGTTACTCTTGTTTTGGTTTTGTCGATGTTTAACTTACTACTTAGTTCTAATATTTTTATATATAACCTTGTCCATATAAATGAAGATTATCCTTCTCTGTTTATTAGTCTAACCTTAACCCCTTTATCCCCAGTTCTGCCAACCGCAAGGATGGGCGCTGTCCACGGAGCGACAAGAGCCAAGGTACTTCGTGTCAGTCCTCACGGATGTAGATGCGAACCGGCACTATTGCGCCTGTCTGTGCTTCAACGAGACTGTCGCTATTACACCGAGCAAGCCGGCCGACGAGGTACGTTATAATAGTCAAAATAGTCAAACTATGGGGGTTAAATCGGCCTATTGCAGCCACTGCTAAGTGGAGGGGTGAACAGAAAAAGGTCGCTGATAATGGTTTGGCTCCCAGCAAAAGTGATCGTGTTTTGTCGTACGAGATGAGATAACAAGAAGAACGCCAGCTAGATAGCATTCTTCATACGTCCCAGACTAGCACAGGACTATTATAATATTAAATTAGGACTATTAAATGAATATGAATATGAATAGGAATAATGAGTTAACTTTGTACGTACATTGAATCAAAAGAGCGTTGGATAATAATTTGTCACATTTTAGTCTCACCACAACAAATATAGTATGTAATGCTAAAGGTGACTGAAGACATAGTAGGTTTCCAAGGTACTGTCCATCCCGAAAGGCACAAAAGGATTTTTGTCTTGTCAACACAACATAACAGGGAAAGTGATCTTTATGCTGTTAATACACTATGTTACTCAATAGAAAGAAATGTTTATCTGTATCTAAAAAGTAAAACTACATTCAAACGTTTTCGTAAATATTTAACCACATACGAGAATCAAATCGACTAAGATCTGGTACCTCGAATCTCTTTAATAACCTTGATAATTAAATGAAAACTGTGAATTCATAATAATCTAATAACATATACATAATAACTATATAATTTCTTATTATATTTTTTTTTAGTGTCCCTAATATTATTACATAATGGCAAACAATAACCGTCAAATATTATCGTAATAGTTACATATTTGTTAGTTGGGTAACTATTTTGTAATCCCACATTCCTATAGATTATTTTATTATTTACCAATATGGAATGTAAATATTTTAATATTTACATATTGCACGTAATTTTGGGATACATATTATACATTCACGTCCTTGAATCTCATTTGGGGTGGACAGAACCTTGGAGACTAATATCTCCACGGTCACTTAGCATGAATATTGGGGTGGTTTGTTATATGGAACATTGGTTACAGCTTGCTAGCCCTTCGCCCAATATTCCATTGACCCCTAGTCCCTTATTCGCTACCTACGACGTGCCGGGAAGAACAGCAGCTAGTTAGTATTCTTTATACGTCCCAGACTAGCATAAGACTCTATATATAGTACAAATCTATTCATCTGATGTAACATATTAACAGCGCTATTTGAATAGTAAGGCAACCTTTTTTCATAAAAGCACAGGTAGCGTATCCTAAAACCGTTCCAAAACCCTATTTCTCTATAAAACAGGATATGTACCATTAAATTCACCCCGCGTTGACTGTGGCACCATACGACCACCTGTCTCAAGTCTCGCATGGGTGCTTAACCGTATCGCCTTGGGCATAACAAACCTTGACTTCAAAGGGACATTGTTATATAGAAAAGGTTGTGTGTATAACATATTATATACGACATAATGTTTTTGAGACGTTCGCGATTTATATTCATTTTACAAGGAATTTTAAAATTAGACGTAGCTCAGTTAGTTGTTTAGGGCTGGATTCTGTATCAGTGGGTACAGTTCCCCGCTCGAGCACGTACCAATGGGAATGAAGTTTAATGTGTTTCTATGTACATGTTAGTAATAAAAAAACGTTAACAAAATGCATCGAATATTACGGTGAAGGAAAACATCGTGAGGAAACTTACCTGTTCCCCGAATAATAAATAGTCAGTGGTTGTAAATGGCGACATTGCTTGTCGCATTGAGTACTGACTATTTATTTGAACCTAGAAAAAAAACTGTCTTTTTTGTCTTATACATGTTGTAACATTCATTCAAGTATATTGTTTATAATGGTTTACTTATCACAACTTTAATTAAGACCACAACCTTAACTTAGAAAAGTTTCTTCATTATAATCTCTTATTCATCATTTACATGCAGAGGAAACCTACTGTTCTGGGTAGGTTTCCTCACGATGTTTTCCCTTACCGTAATATTCGATATGAGTAAGCTATGAAAATAACGTGGTCATTCAAGTCTCTAAATACCCCGAATGGGTTAATGGTCGCTTAATGTATATTGTTCTTAAACTAAGGAATCCCATTGTCTATAAATATTTCTATACAGCTTCATCGTTAATCTGTCCGACCTTAAACGGCTAGCCATTTAGGTTAGAATACCTACTGGACCGTTAACTATCGATGCAGTATGCACACTAGCTTGCATTTGTGTGGAGATATTGCATATACGTATAGGCGAGTAGTACGTGTACGTATAGGTATATGGATATGTATAGGCATTACTGGACTGGTTCTCGGGATAGGACTGGACTTGTTAGGCGTTGATATTTTAATACTGTTAGGATTAAATAGAATCTAAATTCTACTTAGCCAATTTGTGTTTACATACAAATTCTTCTGCTTAATAAAATACATATACGGCTACGGTATTTGTGTATCACTACATAGTATAAAACAAAGTCGCTTTCTCTGTCCCTTTGTATGCTTAAATCTTTGAAACTACGCAACGCATTTTGATGCGGTTTTTTTAATAGATAGAGTGATTCAAGAGGAAGGTTTATACGTGTAATAACATCCATTAAATAGTGGAGTAGGCTATATATTTTATACCCGTGGGAAGCCGGAGCGGGTCGCTAGTTTCTTATAGTTAAAAAATGCTTCAATACATACATATACATTCACGTCCTGTAAACCCTTTTGGAGTGGACAGGAGCCCAGGGAACATCATCAATAAGTATCATCATCATTGTATCATCATCAGGCAACAACTCATTATTGATTTTAATATGGTTGGGGTAATAAATATGAAATATTAGTAACAGTACTAACATACGCTTCACGACTTGTGTATACACTCTCCCTTTTTTATAATGACGGGGTAGTCAGATGCTTGAATGCCCATCTCCGAAATTTCGAAGGCATATTAGGTATGCGTTATTCGCAGCCCGCGTATCACTAGATAGACAGCACCCAACGTTATAGGTAGTGAACCGTATCGTCGTATATAGGCACTGACCATTACCTATCCTAAGGGATAGGCAGGTTTCCTCACGATGTTTTCCCTCATGGTTAACGACTGTAAATTATCTTATTCGCCTTTTCATATAAACAGAGAAGAAACACAATTAGTTAGTATTCTATTTAAGTCCAAGATTAAAAAGGACATGAGATAATATTGAAAGCTTTTTAAGCATGATTCCAAACTATTTACGTACTTATATGTAATGAATTCTTTATGTATATGTATACTCAACGATAGTTATCACCCATATGAGTCAACTGACGAGTGAGTCATCTCGAGTTATGTTATGGTCGGTTAATCGGACTCATTTTGAGTTACGACTTTTTATGTTTGCTTTTTGTTCGTTTATTTTTGTACTATTGTTTATTGGTGTTATGTTTAGTATTTATTTACGTTTCTTATACATAAGTATTATGGAGGTGTTACGTATGTGTGTAAATGGAAAAAATGTGCTTTACTTAGAACGTCTTTTAATTCTAAAAATAACCTTTATATTAACTATATAAATTTTTACCTCTATGATTTACTACATTTTGCATTATTTAGAATTCGTTTTGCTACGAATATCTTTATGACAAATAATAATGAATAAGTGCGTATGTTTGATCATATTATTTTACATATGACTATGTAAATTGTGTTCTGTTTTATTTTATTAGTTATTGTCATTGTTTCTTACTGATGACACAATGAGCGAATGTATCTATAAAATCTACGGGTTCTAATTTACTAGTTATTCGTATATATTAGTATAAGTTACAGTATTTCTTAGAGGTATAACCGATAAGTCTCTAGTATCTTTAGCAAGTATCAATAGCATGTATGTTATTATAGGAAAAATAAGCAATTCTAAATAGAACATTATTAAAAGCACATCATAATACTGAAATGTACACCAAACATAAAATAAACATACAGCAAAGGTTAGGTTTTGGTTTGGGACTGTGTTACCATGTACAAATACATATTTTTGGCGTGCATTCGCCTATAATTTAATATTCGTTTTAATAACTACTAGCCATTCTTAATTTGTCAAACTTAAACTGTTACATAGTCCACAAGTGGCCATAACCAATTATCCTGCCCAATGAATAGAGGCAAGTATCGAATACATAACTCAGTAATGGCATCGGTTAGCGGGTGTTATAATTGTCGGTCGGATATCTAGAGCATAACTGAAGTTTGTATAGCGAGGTTTGTGTCGATATGTGTAGTGCAGTTGCCATTCAGAAGTTATGTATAATGTTGCTGTTGAGGCAAGGATGGATATAATATTCTTATTGTTTTAAAAATAATATGAGGTATTTTATTTATATTCATGCTAAAAAGTAACTTTGGAGATAAATTCTAAAAGGTCTTTAAAATTCTGTCCATCCCGAAAGGGATTAGAAGTCGAGAATGTATGTATGTATTTTTATAAACATCCAGTTATTGAAAAGTCTAAAGTAATAATGAAATAGCCCTATTCTTACAAGTTACCTTAGTGCCTAGTAACTAAAGTAAACATTCCTGTAAAATATTGCTCTGTTAAGACATGACAAATAAATAGTGGAAAGGTCTTTTAAAAACATTGATTAATCAATATCCAGAAAAAGAGCTAGAGTACCCGCCACATAAGGTGGCAGTAGCCAAACTTGGAACTATATTTGACGTTTCCGCCATTGCGTGTTATTTTGTATGAAAGGTAAATTTAGTATTACCAGCGTTGTGTTTTTTGCCCACTCTTTGTAATTTTTATGTTTGTTAAGGGTGATTATAATAAATTGATTTCTGGAGTTTCTTGTTAGTTTTTCTCCAAGGGTCTCCGCTGAACTTCTTCTTCTCAATCGTAACGCTCTTATCAGAGCGGTCGTGGTCTTCATGACGTGGCATCTTGAGCAGCCGAAATGGTTGGTGAACTAACCTCGGTAAAAATATGTAAAGACAATGCTCAGTGCCATGTTTGAAATAGTTTTTTTACATACATACATACACATCACGCCTGATTCCCTGTAGAGGGGTAGGCAGAGATCACGGATCCCCATTTGTCCCGATCCTGACAGACCACTTTCGCTTCATTGACATTCATACATTCTCTAATACACTCTCGGTGGATATAGATACTCCTAACGTCACCTTTTTTCAATATAGCGTCTATCTGACTGTTACATATATGTCTTATTAGGCCGGCCCCTACGTAACCGCCCTTCCACTTCACTCATATATATTCCTTTTGTCAATATATAGTTTTTTTAATTTGTACTTAGATCATAAAATAACTTTCAAAGAGAGCTTATGATAGGGCCTATTTTGAATAAAAATATTTTGACTTTTGACTTTGGTATATTAATTTGTTTTATTTGAGTTTATAGCTCTGCAACCAAAGATCGTTACAAATGAAACCTCAATATAATGTATCGAGCCGTATGGCACAGTGAGTGCTAGTTTTGGCGTGTTTACTGGCAACACTGGATTACGCGACTGTGGCGACGCCTCCAACTGCCACCTTATGTGGCGGGTACTCTACATTTCATCACGTTGTTTTTCCTCGAAAAATGACTGATGTGTAGGAAAATACGATTTTTATGTCAGTTATAAATAGCCAGGTAAGGCGGTCAGTCCAATTGCTAGTAATTGCGAACTGGGTGTTCCTGTCAGTGAGACCATTTGTTGTGCCGGGTTATTTGTGTAATGGGAACAGCTTTATTAGGTTGCCTAGGTAATGGGAATACCTAACTGACCATTGTACAGGAATGTGTCGGTCGAGTCTTAAGTATTGGTGTATATGAACTCTCGACATTATAGAGAATTTGCTACGATTCATCCGTATATATATACTTGTATTACATAAGTTAGTTAAATGGAGAATTTCTAAATACTTTTATTCGATAAAGACAAAAGACAAACGCGTGAAACGAAATGAAAAAACGGTGAGGGAAAACATCGTGAGGAAACCTGCCTATCCCCCAGGTTCACTACCTATCATGTTGGGTGCTGTCTATCTAGTGATACGCGGGCTTTGAATGACCCATACTTAACATGCCTTCGAAATTTCGAAGGTGGGCATTCAAGCCTCTAACTACCCCGCCATAATAAAAACGGGAGTGTGTATACACAAGTCGTGAAGAGTATGGATGTATAAACGCGTTCACAACAATTAAGCCTTGCGGGGAAGTCAGAGGTACAGGTATTCATATCAACAATCGCGAAGGTAGCAATTCTATGGCCACCTCGAACCCACGTGTTGACCAGATAGTCAGTACTCAATGTGACAGGTGGCAAGCCATGTCGCCATTTACATGCAGTAACTATTACCTGTTCGGGGAACAGGTAGGTTTCCTCACGATGTTTTTCCTTACTGCACTTACTTTTATTACTTCTCTAATCAATTAAACTCGTATGGGTAGACAGAATCTCGGAGAATAAACAGCAGCTCTTTCACAATGATAATATTGGGGCCATTGTGCAAACTATTTATTGAATACAACAATAGTTTTGCAAAAGGTATGTATTGTACTTATATAACCAATCTCCTTATCACTAAACTATAACTGAAGAGAGATATGGCGATATGTAACGTCTTGAAAAGATCACTGTTTCCCTAAGATAATCTTAGATATCTAACATATATACATGCGTATAAATATGTATAAATTCAAGTCCTTTAAACGCTTTCGGAGTGCACAGAACTGGTGGTACAATAATATCTTCTAAGTCACTTTTTAGCATGTATATTGGGGTTGTGATGTCATATTAGTGACAGGTTGCTAGCTCATCGTCGAATAGATACAATTGACCCCAAGTTCTTTAGTCGCATCCTACTACATGCCAGGAAGAACGGTAGCTAGTTAGCATTCTTTTACATCCTAAACTAGCTGGGGACAATCGTATAATGACTGTCAGATTAAGTGTCTGGTTAACACGTGGGTTCGAGGTGACCATAGTATCCCTAAGTTCGAAATTGTACACCAATATCTTTACTATCCCATAAGGCATAATGGTCGTGAAAGTGTTGTTTGTTACATAAGCAATTTCCCAACGTTATATAGTTTGCAATCTTAACTGCAAGACACCAATTAAACACAAATAACTGTTATTAAACATTGTATAAAATATGTTGTAATTGTAGTATAAAAGTTACCCACTACAAAATCTTACTCAAGAATAATAGATACATACATTCACGTCCTTTAATTACATTCGGGGTGGATAGAACCCCGGAGATATGTAAACATCTCCTTAATTCTCGTAGTAGCATGAATATGGTATTTGACTTGATATGGAACAATGATTACACATTGCTAGCCTATCGCCCAATCGATTCTATAGACCCCTAGTACCTTAGTTGCTTCCTACGACATGCTGGGAAGAACGGCAGCTAGTTAGTAACTATTATTTTTACCTTTCACTGCACAGGGGTAGGCACAGATCCCAGATTTCATTTCTTCCCGATCCTGGCAAAATAGTTTTTCTTATTGACATTCATACCCTCTCTTATACACACTCGGTGATTTTAGGTACTTGTAACGAGAGACGTTTACGAAATACGTCGAATACTACGGTGAGGGAAAACATCACGAGGAAACCTGCTTGTTCCCCAAACAGGTAATAGTTAGTGCTTGTAAATCGCGACATGGTTTACCACCTGTCACATTGAGTACTGACTATCTGGTTAACTCGTGGGTTCGAGGTGGACGTAGAATTACTACCTTCGCAATTCGCAAAGACTACCCCGCATGGGTTAATGGTCGTGAATGCGTTTGTTTTTGTTAGGAATAAAAACCATCTTTTCTGTAATAAATATGAAGTTTTATGAGGACTTTGGAATGTCAGACATTTCGATTTGATTGTTTATGAGCTTTCGACGGAGCTTTGTTGCTTCTGTTATTGTTTGGATGTTCCAGTGCTAGTTTGGGATTAATGGAATGCTATTAGCTGCCTGTATAATCGCAGCGGTGAGGGACTAGGGGTCAATGGAATGTATTGGACGTTAATCAAATGTTACAAAAGATTTGTTCTCAAACATGTAATGTGGTGTTTTCCTACACTATTTACTATGCTAGTGATTTCGATATATTTATGACTATACATAAACGTATATTCACGCCTAATTAGTCTAACCAAATAGGCACAAACTATACATCATATCTGTAACAATCCTGTCTAAGTTAGCTCACTATAAAAATAAGGAAATCTTTACTATAGCAAATTAAGGTGATATACATTTTAAAGACTTGTTAATTGTCTTTAAAATATTATATTTACTAGATTACTATTCAATAATTCAATTTTAATTATTAACTGTACTGAATTTTAAAAACTTTGAGACACGCATTTCGAAAGTATATTTATGTTAAACATATACGAATATAAAATGTCTTTTAAATGTCTGTTTAACAAACAAAATAAAACTAAATATGTACAAATTAAAGCATAAAACATAAGTGTTAAACAAAATTATTTCCTTTAAAGACTTTGTAACCATAGTTCACGTATGTTATAATTATACACCTCCGCATACACACTCTTGATTTGTGCGTCCGTGTTGCTAGAGTGAGAACTATATTTGGAGATTCTACTTTGTAAGTTACGGTGCTCGTCTTACCATAGTCGTTTCGATATTTAAAAATACCACTTATTCTGCTTATGGGTTTTATCCATTAGCTAAAGTGATATAGTCTAATAAAGTAAAGGATTTTCAAAAGCCATTTTATATTAGATATATGTACCGATAGTCCGAATAACATATTAATATAATATCTGTATCCGATATACACACACGTCCACCACTATATTCTCTAAAAGACTGGATGAATCAAATATTGAACGTCACATTTAGATATTGTTTCAAAGAAATCTTCCATTAACTTACATACGCATACTTTCACGTCCTTTAATCCCTATTTGTACAGAACTGGGTTACATATTATCCCCTTAGTCTCTTTCGCATTAGTATTGAGATCATAATGCCATTCAAAAATATGTGGCAGGTATCTATCCCATCGTCCAATATTTATTTATTTATAAATTGGTACACAAACAGAATACAATCATAACATAAACACAATAGAAATACCTTAATTTGTCACCTACTATACTTGAAAGAACAGCAGCTAGATTGCATTGTTTATTTTACACACTTACTACACTTATATACATATACATTCACATCCTTTACCCCTTTCGGGATGGACAGAACCTCGGAAACACGATTATAACTTCTAGCCTTATTACACTAAGTCATCTTGCTACACTTACTTTAAAAATAGTTTCTTAAGAGCCACGCTAAAATGCCTTACGTAAGAGTGGACAATAATTAGCGTGATCTATTGTAATTCTCTTGGAAAGCGTGACGACTGAGTCTGGGTTGATTTATGTATCGATGTACTCTTCGTACGATTAAAATCGGTGTACTACTACAACTCGATTTCTTTTTAAAAGATCTTATTTACTCTATGAGAGTCTGTGAGGGGTTTGGATAGCAACAATTATATAATGCAATTATATGACTGTAAAGTACTCCTAGATTACTAATGAGAATAGACACATACACGAATACACGCATACAAGCTTATGAGAAATAAAAAATAAATAATTAGTGTGTTACGGAAAAAATATATGTAATACCTAAACTAACTTATTTGCTATCATTAACATAGCCTATAACAATGAATATATCCAACAGGACACATGCGTTTGATATTCCTTAATTTTGTCTACGGTTCGCAGTAGTGTATGTATTATCACACATCTGTATTACGCTACTTATTTAGTAGTTTTTCTGTGGTGTCATAAAATTATTAGTAATGGGTGTGACTGAAGTTAGAAAGATTTGTCAAGATCATTCAAGATGGCGATCGATAATCTTTTCCTATTCCGTGAAACTTTATCGAAGATTCACTTCAGTTTAAATGTAATTTTAAACATTACTATTTCTAAAATGTCACTTTCACCGTAACTTCTTGTATATTGGATACAGCTATATAAGTTCAAATCGTTTAATTCTCAAGGTTGACGGCTAATTAGTATTCTCGACATACCCATAACATCCTCGAGTTTTATGTAATTCCAAGTAACATTCCTGGTATGTGGAATGAGGGAATACGTACCTTTGGATACGATGTCTACCTGTTTACATATTGAGATTATAGTGAAAAATCCTATAACATTTCTCAGGTAACTAACTATATATCTAGTTAGAAAAATAAATAAAATAAAACCATTACTTTGTAAGTCAGGATTACATACACTTGAATAAATCTCATGAATGTGTCTTGTTGATAATTATTACAATTAGTGTAAAATAAAATAAGAGTGACAGGTTGCTAACCTATCGTCCAATAGATTCTTTATATGTCGAGTCCCTTAGTCTCTGATCACGTCCAGACATTGCATAAAGATAGACAGCTATTTAGTATTCTTTTTACGTCCTATACTAGCACGGGATATTCCTAAATAATGATTCTTATATCACGAATAACTGAAACATTCCTACCTAACCCCAAATTATACACCTAATGATATAAATATTACTTTTTTGTTTCTCCATACACTCTCGTCCTATCTTTTGATATGAAGTGTATATTGTATTCCACAAATATTATTCAATGCACCTAATATTATTCCTTCTATTCTGACGTCACCAATTCGCTTTGAATGCAACACCCGACTAAACCACAAACATACAGTTAACACTTATATGTTTCTGTGTATGTATGTGTGTGTGTGTGTGTAACACATGCGTTTCTAAGGAATGCCATTCAGTGAGCGTTCTGTCGATTGAATGCTCAATGGGACCTATTCATTGCTTTAGGTATTTATTATGATACAAGTGTAAATGGATCTATTTTAGATCGATAGATTGGGTTAAAGATCGAGTTGGTCTGGAGTGGAATTGAATGTAATCTGCTTTTTGACATATCGTTATAGTAAAGAAATATTACTACTTGCATATCCCTTGGGATAACTAATAGCCAGTGCCTGTAAACGGCGATACTGTTCACTACCTATCACGTTGGGTGCTGTCTATCTAGTGAAACGCGGGCTTTGAAGTTTGAGTGGCCCATAGATAACATACCTTCTAATTTTCGGAGATTAGCACGCAAGCTTCTGGCTACCCCGCCATAGTAAAAAGAGAGTGTGTATACACAAGTCGTGAAGCGTATGTTAAAGAAATATATATCTATATAATGTCATCACGACGCCCGCATGCTTACATAGAATTAAGCAGAGATCACGGCATGGTATACCACCACTTTCGCTTTAATGATATTTATACATCTTACATAATTATACTGTATACCTCTATTTTGTTTTATTATTGAACCGTGTATTTATGAATATGTTTCATTAGTAAACTAATCCCGTGCTAGTATGGTACGTAAAAAGAACGCTAACTAGCTGCCGTTTTTCTCAACATGTCTTAGAACGCAACGGAGAGACTACTTCAAGGGGTAAATGGAATGTACTGGGCGACAGTTTAGCGACCTGTCAACAATGTTCCATAAGACATCACAACCTCATTACTTATGCTGAAAAGTGACCTAGGAGGTATTATATCTGCAGCCCTAATATTTATGCTAATACGTGACCTAGGAGATATATCTCCGGTGGTTCTGTCCACCCCGAAAGGGATGAAGGACGTGAATGTACATGATCTAACACAGTATCTATTTCTCTATTCCAGGACGAAGAATCCTTAGAATCCTCTCGGCCGGTGTCCAACATCACCCACCACAGCATCATGTACGCGCCGAAGTGTCTCGTCATAGTCTCCAGGCAAGACTACAACGACACCTTCCGGGTAAGAATGATAATACATACATACGTACCGCCTGATTCCCTGTACAGCGGTAGGCAGAGATCACGGATCCCCATTTGTCCCGATCCTGACAGACTTTCACTCACTTTCGCTTCATTATAAACATTCGGCGGTTATAGGTACTTCTAAAGTCAGCCTTTTTCAGTAAGGCGTCTATTTGACAGTTATGATAAAGGACATACATATACATACAGTCTATCTAGTGAAACGCGGGTTTGAGTGACCCATATCTAACATGCCTACGGAATTTCGGAGATAGCCTCTCAAGCCTCTGACTACCCCGCCATAATAAAAAGGGAGTGTGTTTACACAAGCATGTTGTATTATATATATATATATATATATATATATATATATATATATATATATATATATATATATATATATATATATATATATATATATATATATATATATATACTCCTTTGTGTGTACGATTGTCAATGAAGCGAAAGTGGTTTGTCAGGATCGGAACAGATGGGAATCCGTGTTTTTAACTAACCTTCGAAAATGGGCGGCATGTGTATGTGTGTATGTAAATACATACTTATCGTGTAAAGTCAAACAGTCGCTGCCTATTCCGTTAAGCACTATACAATGCCTCACAAAATATCGGGGTAGATAGTAGTTCTAGGTTCTGTGCACCCTGAAAGGTATTATACATCTTTTAATCACTTTCGGAGTATACAGAACGTCGTCGGAGACATATCTTATCGGTTGATTATAGCATAGTTAGTTATCTAGTAGCTGCTAAATCAATGATATAGAATATTCGTGAGAGGTTGCTATGTCTTCTTCTGATCGATCACATTGAGTTAAAGTCCCTTAGTGGTTTTCTTCTATGACATTCCAGAATGAAATAGAGGTAAAATTTTATTTTAACTCCTTATTAACGCGGGAAGGATGGGGTGTTTCTAATGTCATGAGGATTCGTTATTGAATGGTATTCCTTTTATGGAATGTCGTTGAATATTTAAAAGCTAGGACCTACGTTCTTCTGGCTTCTTTTCCCGTGGGGAGTAAACCTGGAATTTAGTTAGGTTTTTTCCGAGATAGTGTTGAGCGACAGTAGAATGCTTAGTTGCTTTTTTCTCAGTGTGCTGTAGAAGGCGAATAAGGGAATAAGGGTCAGTGGATTAGGTTAGACGAAAGCTATATATCGCTGATAGTTTTTGATTCGTCCCTAAACGTATAGAATGGTATAGTTTATTGTAGATACTTATGTTTATTAAGTGTCTATAATGTAATAATAGATATAGTTTATATTATATAAGTATAATATAAAAGTGTTCATTCATACCCACATTAACATAATACCAAACCTTACAAATACATGTTTTTTTCGCCCTAAAAAACGCATCTAACCCATTCATCATATTAATTCCAGAACTGCCTGGGCATAATCTACACAGTATGGATAGAAAACCTCGGGGTACCCCTAGAAACCCTCGTGGGGAACCTGCTAGGCGGGGTCCTGGCTCCGCCCCCCGGGGGACCCCAGGTGCGGTTCAGCATAGGCGCCGGTGACAGGCAGGCACTACAGCCCCCAGCGGCACCTCCCTTACCCACTACGCAGAATGCTGTCTATATGCTCTTGAGGTTGCTCGGTGAGTGTAGTTTACTAGTAACACAACGGTACGGGGAGGTAAAGATAAGTAAATAGAAAGATAAGTAATTGCTATTAGTGTCGGGGTCAAGATATATAACTCCTTTGGCCTTACTCATATTTACCCGCTTTCTACGATATGCCGGGTAGCTACTTGCTATTCTATTTACATTCCTGACTAGCACAAAACAGTATTACACGTTTGTAATAATATAAATGTGTGTTTTTTTATATATGGATGAGTTCACACGTATCAAGTTGTTTTTAATACGTTATTAACTTTTAATTGGGAACTGTAATAGAAATATAGATTTTTTTAGGTTATATTGGACAGGTTGGAAATATAACATATACATCACGCCGGATTTCCTGCACACACTCTATGTTCAATTAAAAAATAAAGAAATATGGATAAAAAAATATTGAATTTTTGTCCCAAGGTATCCACAACGCAGTCACTCTGTGGTGTGCAGTGATGTCCGAACACAAAGTGCTAGTAGTGTCCTTGGCGGGGGCTAGATTAGCGGCCGCCTGCCGGGCGCTGGCAGCCCTAATGTACCCCTTTAGGTACGCCCACGTGTACATACCTCTGCTCCCGGCTGGTCTCATCGAGGTACTGGCAACTCCCACGCCCTTCCTCATTGGTGTACACGCGAGCTTGAAGGAGGAGTTGAATGATTTGGTGAGTTACATTAGAAAGAAAGAAAGAAAAACATTTATTCACTGCTATACATACACATTTTAACATAACACTATTTATACACACTTTGATACAACAACAAAAGTCGTTCATATAAGGAGTAGGCACTTGATGCAGTGAAAAGGTGCTGTCTCAGTATTTGATGCAGCTCAGCAGCATCACTGATCCTCCGACAGCACCCAAACCTAAGTCTGTCACTAGCTGACATTACATTACATGTTGTTGTCTTCCTATGGTACCCCGGTGGTACAGAGGCCTTTCGTGAGACGTCGCTAACCGATCCTGTCCTGTGCCTTGGGCTCCGCGTCCCTCCAACTCAAACCAGTCGCCCGAAACACGGCGTCGACCGTGCGCTGCCAGCGTGGTTACATTACTTACTCGGGTGATAATGTATTTTTGTCCAATCTGGTATTGCGGACACTTATGTACTCACCAAACTTTTAATGAGACAGACAGTAGAATAAGTAGTATTTTTCACTATGTTTCTTCTGACTTTAATCGTGTTTATTTTTTATTGGAATATAGTGTCTGCAATTTGAATGAAATTGACAATGCTTTTGGCATGATAATAAATAAAAAAGCGTTAGTGGAATTCGAAGCGTAGCCAATATTCATTAAACTAAATAAGAAGATATATTTTCTAATCATATAAACAGCTCTATTAACTTCATCCTGTACATCTTTCATACATTAACCATACCAAACCTTAATAATTAAGAATTATTCTGTATCATACTTCTACATTTTCAGCTGGACGTAATAATAGCAGACCTGGACGTGGGTTCTCTCCACATTCCAGCCAGCGTAAACATTCCTAGACCAGAAGGGAAGCTCCTATCCTCACTCCAGGGTTCCTTAGCATCAGTGCTGCAAACGGAGCTCAAGTACGCTGATGCAGCTTTCGCCCCACTGCCCGTGGCTACGTCCCCACCACATATGCTGGACAAGGAGATCAGAGCGGTGTTTATGAGGACCCTCGCTAAGTTGTTGCAGGGGTATAGGTAGGTATTTAGCATACATTCAAGCCTCTGACTACCCCGCCATAATAAAAAAGGGAGTGTTGTGTATACACAAGTCGTGAAGCATATATTTATTTATTTATATATATATGATATGAGATATAGCATGTTATAGTTAAAGATTATGTTGTAGAATATGAAATGAAGGTGGTATAAGTTCGATTAAGTTAAGTTGTTGGCATCTTTGTATCAAGGTTTGTTTCCTGCCTGAGCAAGTCATTAATATATATTTATTATATGTTGTGATGTATGTGATCTATCATGTTGGAAATAATTATATAAATAAATCTTAGTCACTGCATCTGGCTAATACGTGGGTTTGAAGTAGCCATATAATGGATTCTTCGTAATTGTGGGGATAGAACGCGAATCTGTAAATTTCCCTTAATCGATAATAGTCCTAAAGTACATGTTATTTTGTAAACATGGGATGCCAGAAAATATATGCAATAAATTAATTAACATACAGAATCTATGTATGCAGATAAAGGTATAATCACTTACAATTCAATCAAAACGTGTTTAAAATTAGTTGTGTTAATGTCAATTTATTTAACACTTTTGACGAACCATAAACATATCATCATCCGTACACATAACCGGTTACGTAACCCACAACTTAGTAACATAAGTAGCTACGAACCATGCCCATATCATCATCAATAACCATAACCGGTTAGGTAACCCACAACTTTGGCGCTGTTCCCTCTGTGGCTCCGACGGAGGATCGAGGCCGTGATCTGCCTGGTTTACGACATATGCTGAGTCTGGGCTCTTTTACGACAACACTTACTGTTATTCGTATGTGTTTGTACCAATTTTTGTATTGTTGCTATTGTGAATAAACGTTATTCTATCTTATTCCAGACACTGCCTAACAATCATCCGCATCCACCCATCACCAGTACTGACGTTCCACAAAGGGGGATTCGTGGGCGCCCGGGGGCTGTCCCAGTGCCAGTTCACGCAAAGGCTTCTGGACTCCATGTTCTTCAATGGCTTTGTCGCTGAACGGGGCCCTCCGTGGCGCAGAGCCGATATATGGGATGAGTTGGTTCAGTAAGTATATATACATAAGGCTTGTATTTGGGAAAACATCAATAAAGAATTAAGCATATATAAATGCATGGTTAGTAATTAGAAAAACGTCAATAAAGAATGATTAATAACTAACGGGACTTATCGCGTAAGTTTTTATATAATAAAGTTACCTTTATTAAACCGACGTTTCGGCTACGTTGCAGCAGCCATGGTCACGGGCAGACTGACGGTGGGTCCCGTTAGTTATCAAAACAAAACAAAAACAAACGCATTCACGACCATTAACCCTTGCGGGGTAGTCAGAGGTTCAGGTGTCCATCTCCGCATTGCGAAGGTAATAATTCTATGGACACCTCGAACCCACGTGTTAACCAGATAGTCAGTACTAAATGTGACAGGTGGTCAGCCATGTCGCCATTTACAAGCACAAACTATTACCTGTTCGGGGAACAGGTAGGTTTCCTCACGATGTTTTCCCTCACCGTATAATTCGACGCATTTCGTAAATGTGTTTTTTATTACGAAAATGTACATAGAAATTCATTAAAATTCATTTCCATTGGTACATGCTCAAGCGGGATTTGAACCTGTACCCACTGATACAGAGCCAAGCCCCAAACAACTGAGCTACGTCGAATTCGTTAGTTATCAATCATCAATAAAGAAGGAAATACTCATAATAAATACTGAATTGCACATCAAAATAATACAATCGCAAACTCAACACGTTTCTAGATGATGGAAACTAGTCCCGTACTAGTTTGGGACGTAAAAAGAAGGCAAACCAGTTGTTGATCTTCCTTTCGTGTCGTAAGAGACGACTAAGAGACTGCTAATTAGCTGCCATTCTTTCCGGCATGTCGTAGAAGGCAACTAAGGGATAAGGGGTAAATAGAATCTATTGAACCATGGGCTAGCAACCTGTCACCAATTTTCCAGTATTATATCGCAAACCCAATATTATAGTAATAAGTGACCAAGGAGATGATTTCATGTCTACTAGTTTCGGTCCACCTTGACATGGGTATAAAGGACGTGAATGTATATGTATGTAAGTAAACTTGTAGATGTATAACTTAAGCTCTTACTGAGTTTGAAACATCTTTTTCCCTTTCAGGAATCTACCGGAGCAATTGAGGTTGGAATCTCTGAATCCTGATCTAGAAATCCAGCACATACAAGACCTGGCGATGCAGTTGCAGCTGAACGAAAACCCTAATCCACAGGTAGGTACAACGTTTATAATTTTATCTATTATCTATTAGATGATTTTACAAGGAAACAATAGCTTATAAATAAATATTCTTAGGACATCAATAATAATAACATCGCAACCTGCATCGAATGAATATTCATGTTAAAAAGTGTCCTACGAGATATTATCGTGTCTCCGAGTTTCTGTCCACCCCGAAAGGAATTAAACGACGTGAAAGTATATATATTATATATTCTTAGGACTGTCTACCTGTTACTATGAGAGATACATGAGTATGTATACATAATATAGTAGTATCTATGTATGAGATACATAAGTATGTGAGAGAGACATGATTTATCACCTGACACGTTGGGTATTGATAATGATCAATTAAAATGTGGGATTCGAGTGACTATGGACCACAAAAAACTTAGTTAAATGTAGATTCAACGTCTAACTACCCTTGAAAGAGTTGTTGCCTCGTAAATACATATGACTAACAATTTTTCATTACAGGGTTCAGTCGTAAATGCTTATGAGTATTCTTACGTGCGTCTTGTTTGTGTCGTCGTTGGTCTTGTGCCTTTGTGAATAAAGTATTTTTTTTAATTTTATTTACAATTTTCTTATTACAGACGTACCAGCAAAGGATCCTGCGACCTCCCGAAGGGGCCTCGCAACGCATCCACCAGCCGCCCTTCCCGAAACTGGATGCGGACAAAGTGAGGGAGGTCGTCCAAGACGTCTCAGCTAGGAATGCTAATAATATGTGAGTATATACTACATGTTATGTAGGGGTTGGCCAAATACTACAATTGGCCGTCAAATAGACGATATACTGAAAAAGGGTGACGTTAGAAGTACCTATAACCGCCGGGAGTGTATGAGAGGATATATGAATATCAATGAAGCGAAAGTGTTCTGTCAGGATCGGGACAAATGGGGATCCGTGATCTCTGCCTACCCCTCTACAGGGAATCAGGCGTGATGTGTATGTATGTATATACCTGTGTTACTATTACTTTTACTGCACGCTATTAGTTATGTATAGAGTAATTGTTTTTGTCATCTATGGGAGCAGAGAATAAAGTTGTTTTTCTTTCAAATGTAGAGTGAAAGAGTATTAATTAAATAATACCGTATTGGTTAGCTAAAGATTAACTATCATGGTTGTGATAGTAATTGAAATTTGTCACATAGAAGGTCTGTTAATAATATTAAAGAAGTATATTCCTATGCAAGTTTTTTACGTATATTTTCATGTATAATAAAATTACCTTTATTAACCCGACGTTTCGGCTACGTTGCAGTAGCCATTTTTATATATAATTTTATTATATATTAAAACTTACGCGACAAGTCCCGTTAGTTATTAATCATGAGTATAAATCGCGAATCTCTTAAAAGTATATATTTGTTTCTGGGATATTTAGTTGCTTTATCTGTTTATTAATAACTGACCGTTTTTCAATATTGGAGCATGTATTTGATGGATGATCTACAATGTTTTACTCAACGCCGGTCACTAATTTACTCGTTTTTTATATATTCAGCTTGTCAGCCCTAAGAACGCCGCAACCGAGGATAATATCGGTGGGGGCGCCACCTACCGGCGCTACCAGCGAACACGGCCAGCTGTTACTTACCAACTCCGCTAGACGACTGGAGGTAATGTATTGCTTTTGTATTTTGAGTATAGTAAAAGTAAGAATACTTACGAGGTACAGAATCCGTCACGTTTGCTTTTCACCTGCTATGTTCTATTTAAAAGCAAAGTTCAGGAGGGCAAATGAGTTTAACGGTAGATCTTATACTCTACTTTATAAGGAAAATATCGTAAGAAATTGTTTCTATAATTCGGAATAGTCTCAGCTCACTAATACGTAAGATGCGACGTGTAAAAATTAGGTTTGATGAAGTCATAAAAGATCCTCTGCAATCGAGAATATCTGATTACTATGCAAAACACATATTCATAAATTATATGTTCCTGATCTCATGCTAACTAGCTAAACATCACACCCTAGTCTTTACAGAAATCAGACGGGGATACAGTCTTGTTCGACTATGTTTTCAAATAAAATCTATCCAATTTCAGGTCCTGAGAGCGTGTGTGTCCGCCATCTTTGAATGTCGGTACGCGGACGCGCGAAAGTCCTTCCCGGCCGTGTTGCGTGCGTTGCGCGCCCCCGCCGCCCGCACCGCGCTTGCACGCCATCTTGCGGCGCGATTGCCTGGTAACAAGCTTCTGTTACACCAGCAGCAATTCGACCTTATTGTCAGGTGAGTAGGGTCTGTTTTTGAGTGACTGTTTTATGGATTGGTGTGGGTTTGGTTGGTGTATGTAGGTTAGGGAACTCAGGGTAGGTAAATAGGTAGATAGGATAGGTTTGTTGCCTATTATGAGCATTATCTCCTCTGTAGACATCGTAAATATGACTAACATACATTGTATACTTATCACGTCTAGTTCCATACAGAGCAGTAATTCCATTGATCGTGATGCTGACAAAGAACTTTCGTTTCATTTGAAACCGTACATCTACTTTATGGCACACACTCGGCGGTTTTTTGTACTTTTATACTATAAGCACAGAATTTATCCATTTTCCTCTTACGTTGCAACATAAAAAATCCATAACTTTTAAACTGAGGTAGTTAGAAATGAGTTGAAATATCACTTTTCTATTCACCAAATACCCCTCAACAATACACTTAAACTTATTATCTAATCTAGAACAACGTAAATAAAACATCCAATTACAAACATGTGCACTTATTTACTAAAACAACAATCCAAAAGCGGCCGTGTACATTCCCATACTATTATTCTTCGCCATCGTCCTCTTCGTCAGTGTATTTGACTTTGATCTGGATGCAGCCGCTGTCGACATTTTGCACGGATATCATAATGGTGGCCGTGTATTCGCCATACACGCAATTGTCGGGCAAACCGTCGTAGTCCATTATGTAGCTGTCCATTTTGTGTTCGCCCTGAAAGTAACAAGAGAATGACAAACGCGTTTACAACATTCACCATTGCGGGGTGGGTTCAGGTTTCCATCTTTGTGATCGCGGAGCTAGTAGTTATTCTGTGGCTACTCACGTGCTGATTAGATAGTCAGTAAGTACTCAATGTGACAGGTGGTAAGCTATGTCGCCATTTACAAGCACTATTACCTATTCCTCACGATGTTTTCCCTTACCGTAGTATTCGATGCATTTCGTAAATGTATTTTTATTACGAAAGCATACATGCTCAAGTGGGATTTGAACCCTATACCCACTGATACAGAGTCTAGCCCCAAACAACTGAACTACGTCGAATTTGTTAGAACTATTAACTAGCTGCGAATAGGTCTACGGTTGAATGGAAAGTATTAAGCGATGAGCTAGCAACCGGTCAACGATATTCTACATTAATGCCATCATAACACTATAGGAATGCGTAATTAAGATGATTAAGGCTTTCTCTTTTTCATAGGAAGGAGGTCAATGAATATGTTTATATGAGTATGTGTTGAGTTTGAGTGTGTTTATATATCTAGAATTATTTATGATAAGAGTAAAGTTGAGTTAGTGGTCCAGCTAGTCTTTAACTCTAACAGCCTTAACACTACAAAATAAAGTCGTAATTAAGTTATTCGATTAGTTTAACTAACAGTAGTAATTTTTAAAGTAGTAATTTATGTTATGATTAGCATACGCACTAGGAATTTGCCTGTAAAGTATAATATCCTGTTATGAATAAATAAACAACATACTTGGGACCTTAAATTATGCCCACTTCAGACATTAAGAACTTTAGTACGAGTATATATTTTACGGTGTAATTATACGGTGAGGGAAAACATCGTGAAGAAACATACCTGTTCCCCGAACAGGTAATAGCTAGTGCTTGTAAATGGCGACATGGCTTACCACCTGTCACATTGAGTAGTAGTACTAACTGTCTGGTCAATACGTGGGTTCGAGGTGGCCATAGAATTGCGGAGATGGACACTTGAACCTCTGACTACCCCGCAAGGGTTAATGTTCGTGAACGCATTTGTTTTATATTGAAAAAACCTCGTAACTCGGAACTCACAGCCGGTATGGGGCAATCCAGCACGTCCAGCCCCATATTCTGGAGCACCGCCTCCACGTTGCTCTTGGCGTACTTCTTCATGAAGTCGCAGATGCAGCACTCCTGCAGGAAGGCGTAGGGCTTCCAGCCGCCGTCCACCTTCTTCTGGATGTCCACTGTTAACTGGGGGGTGGTGGGGTTAGGGATTAGGTACTGTAGAGTCTATGGTGCAAGGTCTAAATGGAACTGTTTTTGTATGAGTGAGACTGAGAGCAATAATACAGATGATTTTTTTTTCTAAAACGAGGTTAAATATAAAAACCTGGTTATGAATGATAATTTAATTGATCTTTAACACAAAACTAGGAAAATGTTAGTTATTTTTTTTCACTAAGTTAGTAAATCGTATTTATAGTCCCATGATTAATAACTAACGGGACTTATCACGTAAGTTTTTATATAATAAAATTACCTTTATTTAATTTGTAGTCACACCCTGATTTTACTGATACTCAAACAGTAAGAAAATAGCACCCTTTATTGCCGATATCGCAACCCTAATATTATGCTAATAAGTGACGTGAGCGTGAAGAATAGAAGAGCATGTATGAGAAGGTTAATGGGTGTGAGTAAACCAAGAAAAATTCGTCAGGTTCGTTTCAGATAGCGATTGATAGTCTCTACCTATCCCGTTGGGGACGTAGAGGCCGTGAATATATGAATATATATACGAGTATATGTCATCTATACAAGGTATAAGCTCACCCCAATAGTGTTATTGATCTCGAAGGGGATCTTGAAGAAGCCAGTGAAGCCCTCCTCGGTTCGGCTGATCCGCTGCTTCACGATCTCGTAGTCCAGCTCGTACTCCGTGTAGTTCTCGCACTTGGGTATCTCTATCACGGACCACAGGCCTTTGCCCTGCAAGTAAATAAAGTGTTTAATGTAGGTAGTAATCACTGTGGTATATTCCTGACTGTAGAAAGGCCTGATATGTGTTTACATACATACATACATGCACATCACCCCCTTCGAGCCTTATATCGCTGAGGGATAACAGTAAATAAGACATCACTTCTTGGATGAGAGAAATCATCGTGGGGAACAAGATAATGCTTTAAAAACTTAATAGTATTTCATAATGATACATAATAATAGATAGATAGAGATTTGACGACCTCCGTGGCGCGATCGGTTAGACACCTGAACGCTAATCGTGGGGTCCCGGGTTCTATTCTCGGTGGAGGCAGAGTTAAGAACTACGCTTTTCTAATGCTTTCCAGTTTGGTCGTTGATTATATATGCTATATATGTATTTATCTATACATAATATGTGTACATTTCTTAAATATACGTTGACTAATACCCTTTACACAAGTCTTAAATGTACTTACCAAGGGGCTACCAGGTTGTTACATTCCTTTCGAGATGGACAGAACCTTGGAGACATGTAAACATCTCCTTGGTCTTTTATTAGCATGAATATTAGGTTTTAAGAGATTCGCGATTTATACTCATGATTAGTAACTAGTGGGACTTATCGCGTATGTTTTTATATAATAAAGTTACCTTTATTAACCCGACGTTTCGGCTACGTTGCAGCAGCCATGGTCACGGGCAGGGTTAATAAAGGTAACTTTATTATATAAAAATATACGCGATGAGTCCCGCTAGTTATTAATCATGAATATTAGGGTTTGTTACATGGATCATTATGAATAAAGGAAATCATCGTGGGGAACCAGACAGTGATTTTAATTGTAATAAATAAAGCACGGTTATTAAAGATATATATTTGTATGCCTAAATTATACATACACATCACGCCTGATTCCCTGTAGAGGGGTTGCCAGAGATCATGGATCCCCATCTATTCCGATCCTGACTTTTCATAGATAAAGTCTAACATATTTGGTGCCTCTTAACACAGGTTTTGTAAACTTAGAAAGAGGCATTGGCCACATTATTCGCAAGGATTTTGTTTTGAAACAATAAAGATTTTTATTTATTTATTATTTATATTCAGCATTTTATTGTGATAAGTATTTGGTAGGGTGAGTCACATATTGTAGTAGTTATTGTTTTGTCTTAATTATTTCATATGTAACTATTTTATGTTTTTATGTGACATACAAAAAAAAATTCTGAGCAAAATGTTTAAGTTATGGGCTTAATATAAAAACATTCATTATTTAATTATACAATTATGAATAAAAATACATACCATGTCCTCTGTTTGACTTTTAACAACATTATAAAAAGTGGCGCAAAATAAAGATATAATAATATTTCGATACATGTTGCAACTATATGTAACATACATTGAGACATTTATTCTGAACTTCCGTTTTATATGTACTTTGATGTAGCATGTTAAAATGCTATAAATATTGTGCATGTTTGTTAATAATGCTGTTTAAAATAAACATAATTATTGTCATGGATCAAATGCAGATTTATATCGTAGTAGATAAAAATGATATGAATACCGGAAGTTGTATAGGAAATGCGACTTTAATAATAATAATTCCTTCCCTTTAGTTTTTAAAATTAATTAAAGCCTGAAAAACCAGGCATTATGATTTGTATTTCTTCAATCAATCAGCCTATGTCAGTCCGCTGCTGGACGTAGGCCTCCCCAAGGTTACGCCACAAAACACGATCACTCGTGGCCCTCAGTTAACCACTACTTGCGACCTTTTTCTGGTCATCGGTCTTTTTAGCAGGGGGGCGTCTTACACTACGTTTACCGAGACGCGTTCGCTAATTAATTGTATTTCTTATAAGTAATTATTGTTTGTCTATAGGTATATGTCATGCTTGCATAATGTTATAGTTTTTAATCAGAAAAAGTACTGCGACGAGCTACAATATTTTCTCTCTATCTTTGGAGTGTATATAAGCACACTACGATTCAATACCCTTTAAGGATACACTTGTTATTATGAATACATAAATATACACTCTCATCCTTTAATCCTATTCAAGATTGACAGAACCTCAGACACTACGTCGCCTTTTGCGTAACTATTCTGGTTGTAAACACATAAACATGGAAAATTAGACAGACTATTAAAGATCATCACCTTATAGGGTGTTGATAATCTTCAATAGTCTGGTTATTCCACTAACCCTTAATCGACTTCTACCATACATCATACAGGAAATCACATAATTATCCATACATTATCTTTATCACATTTTTTGTTCCAGACTAATGAACTGCGCGCTTCAGTCGGCGACGGCGTTGGACGAGCATACGGTAGCGGCGGCGATGTTGCCCATAGCCACGGCTTATTGTAGGAAACTCTGCACCGGCGTCATACAGTACGCCTATATGTGTATACAGGTGAGATAATAGAAATAGAAGATGTGTTTACAACTCTTGGTCTAGATGGGCTACCTTTATCAGTAAAAAAGTCGTAACGTGACTTCCGCTTCCACACCTCCACATACATGAATTTATAACATATACATGAAAAAATATATACACATTTTTTGTAATTGTAAAATGACAGAGCTTTCGTTATAATACAGAGACACTTTTAAAGCACTATTCTTCAATGTAACACGGTATAGTATATGTAAGACTTACTAAAACGCCCCTAATGTAATGCAACGTAAATTTCATTATATGGGATCTAAGTTGAAACCAAACACAATTGCTATGAAACTATACATTTTTATCATTAACTACTTGTGTTTAATGAATCGTTCGTGCATAATAAAAAACATACAGTTACTTTATGACAACATTTTATCTCAACTTTGGTTGTTTATTATTATTTTGATTGAATATAAAAATGGAAAGAAGATTATAATATTATTAACGCGCAATCTTTTGTCCCAGGAACACCAAATATGGACTAGTCAGCAGTTCTGGGAAGCAGCCTTCTACCAGGACTGCCAGAGGGACATCAAGGCTCTGTACCTACCCAGCCCCACGCATCACGCCAGGGCGCCAAGTCCCAGGTAAATAACCCTTGTAGGGTAGTCAGGAGTTTGAGTGACCAGCATCACAATGAATGTCCATAGCTATATTATATATAGCATAGCTATATTTAGATATTCAGACAGCAATTGTTATTGACTAGATATCTTATTCCTAATCTCACAGGGATTAAGTACGTTTTTGTTCAATGATACGGGATATAATTGTACGGGTGATAGGAGTATCTAAATGTAATTTTATATGCCGATTTTGAATCATCCTTGGATGTCGTATGAGATGATTAGACTGGCGTTTCCTAAGATGTTTTGTTAACTATAGAAACGTACATTCAGGTCCTTTAATTACTTTCGAGATGGACAGATTATTGGGTATACAGGGTGGCGCATTCAAAACGGTCAGTATGGGAAAGTCTGAAACTATAAGAGATACGAAGATTTGTTCTTAGGAACCATGTCACCGATTTTGATAAAAAGAAAAACTGCATTCATACTTTCTTTGAAAAAACAACTGTATCCAGTACGGGATCGAACCCGGTTGCTTTGAAAACATAAACTGGCCCTTTTCATTATTTCGTTTTAAATATCGATTGTGTAGGTCTTAAGCTGTAAATGTCTCTATGAAACATGGTGTCGAAAATGAATAAAATGCATTGTTTTGGCATACATACTTTAGTTTATCATAGTAGTTTACATACACTGTCACAATATTCAAAACATGTGAAATTGTCTCTATGGCTGTTCGTAGTTTTGTACCTCTCTACTTGTTACATACACCACATCAAGTGGCATTAGCATTGCATTAATCCTTTAAGGAGGTTTTGTTATCTACAGAAATCAAACACTAACAACTCCAGTTAAAGTGACGTGTTAAACCACATTAGAAAATTTCTTGTGGGATTATAACGTTAAGGATGAATTTTACAAAACAAGCTATGACACCATGAAGACCTAAAAGTAGCAATAAAGTCAATTGTTACGCAAATTCGCCACATGAAAATACATATTCAATAGTAAGATCGTTACCTAAACGTGTTGAATATTGTATTGAAAACAACGGCGGTCACTTCGAACACCTACTATGATAAATATGCCAAAACAATGCATTTTATTTATTTTCGACACCATGTTTCATACAGACATTCACAGCTTAAGACCTACACAATCGATATTTAAAAAGAAATAGTGAAAAGGGCCAGTTTATTTTTTCAAATTAACCGGGTTCGATTCCCGTACTGGATACAGTTGTTTTTTCAAAGAAAGTATGAATGCAGTTTTTATTTTTATCAAAATCGGTGACATGGTTCCTAAGAACAAATCTTTGTATCTCTTATAGTTTCAGACTTTCCCATACTGACCGTTTTGAATGCGCCACCCTGTATACGGGTATATTAACACTATACAGGTGATACGGATATCTAAATGAATTTTCATGCCGATATTGAATCATCCTTGCATGTCACATAATTTGATTAGACAGGCGTTTCCTAAGTTATTTTTGGGCTATAGATATAATCAACCGATCAAATATTTATATATTTAGACGAATAGCGGCTGTAGCCTAGGGTGGAAGATTTCTGGCTTCATATTAGAGGGCTTAGATTCGAATACCGATTTAGCAATGTACCAACTAATGAAATTAAAAAATGTGTTTTTCATAGTCGCTAACGGTAAGGGAAAACTATCACGTTGGGTGCTGTCTATCTAGAGAAACGCGGGCTTTAAGTGGCTCATTCCTAACATGCCTTACCTAACATGCTTTCGGAGATGTACACTCGAGCCTCTGACTATAATAAAAAGGGACTGTGTGTACACAAGTCGTGAAGCGTACATGTATGTAAATATTCTAGTTCTATATTTAATGTAACTGTCTGTAACTTGTTTTAGGGAGGACGGCGAGTACATATCTCTGTTGAAGGCTCAAGAACCCAGTGCATTGGAAATAGCGGCTGAACAGATGAGGCTATGGCCCAGTATTGACTTAGGTAAACAAAACCGTTTCTTTATAACACCACATGAAATGGATGTTATTTTAATTAAGTTTTATTTGTACGGATCACTTTTATTTATTAATTTATACATAATGAATGCACAAGAAGATGATCCGATTTTAGGAAATTATTATTTCACGGCTTTTGCACTCAAACGGCTAAGTAACAAATCTATCTTACTACTAATTAGTTAACGTCCATTAATCCCTTTGGGGATTGACAGAACTTTGGAGACTTCGTTATATTTCCGTGGCCACTTTTGGCATTAACAGGGTAGTAATGGCATTCATATTAAAAGTATATTTTTGTCTTTGTTTATTAGAATGTGTTGTGTATTTACTATATTAAAACTTTATTTTTCATTTGCCTTTAACTATTTAATATTTACTTTCCCTACAGAAAAACAACGCGAGTTGATAGCGAGTGAAGAGTCGACTCTATACAGCGAGGCCATTCACTACGCGAACCGCATGGTTTACCTCTTACTGCCACTGGAGGGCGCTGGTAGGCGCTCAGAAGCCAGAGGCGAAGACTTTGACAGAGCCAGTATTAGTGTTACTAATAGGTAAATAAGTTTATCTGGTTTAAGTTAATTGTTTACAAAAAAAATGAAGGTAGAGTTGGACGGTGTAGGCCGCGTAGAACTTATACAGATCAAATTGAAGACGTTCTTCTCAAGAAGGATGTACGTAGCTTGAAGAACAGAAGGCTTCTATGAGAATGTTAATGAGTGTGGATATGTCAGGATCATTCCAGGCGGCGAGCGGTAGTACCTTTCTATCCCGTTAGGGACGTAGAGGCGTGAATATCCAGATGTAAAAATATTAAATAAACATAAATCTGGATTGTTCTTAATATTCAACAAAGATATAAGTGTCTTAAAGTAAAAAGATTCTATCTCAATATTCATTGCAGTCTCTAATGAAATGAAATGAAAATCTTTTTATTCAATATAAGGATCATAAAATCACTTATTGAAAGTCAAAAAAGAAAAAAAAATATAAAAAAACATGTCATTAATATACACTAGTTATTAAAATAAATCAAATTAAATTAATAAAACTAATGGCACTTCGTAAAGAAAAATGTCTACAGAGAAGAAGTGCCAAGAAACTCTGCAGACAATGTGTACATTAACTTAATAATAATTCATTAGAACATGATCAAAGCTTCACATTCAACAAATAGTGTTTAACAACAAACTTCAGGGGAGTCCCAATAAGAACTGGATCCCGTCATCGGATCATTTAAAAAGTCATGTGACGTTTCATTTTTGTGTGGTCATGGCTTCCCGTTTCAGTTCTTATTGGGACTCCCCTTAACTCCCCTCTAATTATTATTATATCTTATT